>PVKV010033613.1:0-18533 GCA_004027835.1 Alouatta palliata
ACTGGGGTCTGTCGGGGGGAAAAAGGGGAGGGACAGCAGGGGGTGGGGAGTTGGGGAGGGATAGCATGGGGAGAAATGACAGAGACAGGTGATGGGGAGGAAGGCAGCAAATCACACTGCTATGTGTGTACCTATGTAACAATCTTGCATGTTCTTCACATGTACCCCCAAACCTAAAATGCAATAAAAAGTATATATAAAAAAAAAAAAACATATCTCACATCAATGTCATTCGACAAAAAGGAGAATGAGAGAGGAGCTCTGACCCATTTCCTGTTTAGAGAAAAAAGTGCAGCTCACTGCCAGCGTAGCACTCTCAGAGCAAACAGGAAATGAGTTGGGAAAATGTCTGAGCTCAGTTCTTTCTTCTTAATCTAGTTGTTAGGTTGTTGAATGGTGAGTTCACTAAAGTCGGCCTGTGCTTTTGGAAGCATATTTAAAAAGAGCAATGGAGTCTTTCTGTGTCATCGGAGTGAAGTAGCAGTGCCCAGCTGTGGGCATCAGTCTTCAGCAGATCTTGGGAGCTGTCCAGGTGCTGGTCATGGGCCCTTGTACACACAGGTGTGCAATCACTCACACTGTTGCCATCCCCTCTCCTGCAGGTGTATCACAGCTGCTGGACAGCCTAGCTGTGTTGGAGAATGCTAGGGCTTTGTTCTCCTTAGTTAACATTTCCTGTCCTGTGTGCCCTCCCTGGATCGGCCCCATCCCTCTGGGACCGTAACCTTCCTCAGTCAGAGGCCCAGGGTCAGGAAGGGTCTTGGATCTAGTGTCTTGGAAGGACGAGCAGCTGCGGTCCTGATTGGTCAGTGCTGCAGCACTTGCTTGGTTAGAGGGTATCCTGCAAGGCCCGTAGGACAAGCTGGATACCAGCTGGTTTCATTCTTGTTCATGGCCAAGGACTTCCTTACTGCTTCCAGCTGGACTCTCTAAGTGCTGCTGGCCACAGAGGGCGAAGAGGAGCTGTGGGTACCGTAGCACACATGCAGCCTGGGCCTGGGGGAACAGCAGAGCACACCGTCATTAGTGGGTGGCAGGAACATATCAGTGTTGAGAGCTGAGAATCGCATCTTTCATTTTTCATATCCAGATTTCAAGACACAAGACCAAGTAGGCCCTTTCCCTATGGATTTTTTTAAATGCAAATGAAAACATTAGCTCCTTCTCCTAGACGAGTTTGTTGACTGGCACCATGGAGTCATCTTTTGGATGATTCAGAAGCATTAGCTCTCCTCCTGCCTCATCCGACCTTGGCAATCAGAGTTTATTGAGCAGCGGCCTCTGTGAGCTGATGGTTCTGTGATCATAGCACTTCCTGCTGCCCACTAAGGCACATGTGGTGGAGGCTCACCAGGCTTCTCGGCACCACCCACCTTTGTGGAGGTGCGGGGACTCCATTCCTGCCTTCTCCAGCCCTTGTCAAACTGGTTTTCGATGAAGTCATGATTCAGTTCATATGCCTACAAACTGAGGCTCTGTAATCTGTGTGCAGGTTTTTGAGAACAGAACAGTGACCTCCAGTGTCATATTGACCGGGGACAGGCTGTGATGCAGCTGTAGAGGCAGCGTCTTACTTGTCCTTCCGTTCATCCATTCGCCCACTGTTCTTAGGGATTATGTGAGCCCCTGCCCTAAGGAGCTTGCAGAATAATAGAGGAGCTAACACATGGCCTAGGAGTCTGAATTCCAAAGGAGTTCAAGGAGGGGAAGGAGAGAGAGGCCACCATGACATGGCACCGTTAGAAATGCAGAGCACTGATTTAACAGATTAGTGATATTAAATGATTAATATTCATTTTGATATTTAACATTTCAGGGGTTCCAAATGGCATTTCCACTGTCAATCTCTATGATTCAAAGATCATGGGGCCAGAACATCCCCCTGCGTGTATCACCTGGGTTAGGATGACCGCAGTCATCCGTTATAAGCTGTGATAACTAAGCACATTGGAATACTTGCTTTCCCAGGGTGTCTGGGGAACAGATGCGAGGCCGTCAGATCTATGCTGAGTAAACCTGCTAGCCTCCTCTGGGTCAGAGGTCGATTTGGCTGCCCACCATGCCAGGAAGGGTGGGCTTCCAGGTCAGAGAAATGAGCAGGGTTAATGTGTGAGAGAATACCCACGCTCACACTGAACGTTTACAACCGTTACTGTTACCTCTCAATCATAGACATATTACAATGGAGCAGTTCATATCTAATGGCCAGATTTTTAAAAGTCATGCCCATAGAAGGATGGAAGCTTGAGCTATTCAAGGTGGGATGCAGATGTCAGTAACGCACAGAAATGTTCCTCCTTTCTCCCATACCCCTGTCCTTCGGGGTTTGTCAGGGACCCAGACTTTCTTGGAAGTATTAGACAGGAGTCACAGGGAGTAAGGAATGCCTTCCATTGGCACCCAGAAGCCAGCAGCTGTGGTTTCATTTTCAAAGTGCATAGTGCTCAGGTATCCTAGTGGCACTCTCCCCTGGGCAGAGAAAGCACCTGTCATAGAACATTGCACATGGGGGAGGAGGGGCCTCACTGTGTGGAGCACCCACCTGGTGCCTGCTACCTCCTGTACATACAATAATCCTCTTGATCGTGATGTCAGGGCAGGAATTTTTCCCTCTGTAGCATCTCAGCCGAGTTGCAGCCAAGTCGCCATCCATCCATCCAGCCTGTGTTCCGAGTTGCTCGTGGCTCAGTGAGCGGGCCCAGTCACTGAGGGGCCTGTGGGGTGAGGAAACTTCTCACACTGTGCTATAGGAAGTGCTTGTCAGTTTCTTGCTGGTACTGAGGTGAATAAGACCTAATCCTTGCCCTCAAGAAACTTTCTAGAATTCACACAAGAAAAAAGCTGCTGCTGCTGCTGCTAATATCAAAAATAATTATCACTAGGAGTTACTGAAACACTTGGTATGTACCAGGCACTGAACTTACATTATTCCCGATATTTGCAGCCATTCAACAAGATAGCCAGGCTTCCCCGTCCCCATTTCATGAATGCACTTGGGACTTGGCTGTAGCTCTCAGCCAACGCTCTGGAGACTCAGTGGAGATGCCGCTAGTGCTGCGTGAGAGGCAGGCCGGTCAGCTGAGACGGCTGCCATCACACTGCCTGTCTCACCTTCAGTGAGTTCACTGATCACCTTCCCTGGATGATTTTCAGAATATCATCATTATATCTTTCAGATTAACTTCTTTAAGAAGGGAGCGGAGATGTTTTCCAAACGCATGGACAGCTTTTTATCCTCCGTTGCAGACATGGTTCAAAGGTAATGCTGCACTCCTGCTGGGTCTTGTGTGGCTCTTGCCTTTCCTGCTGATATGCCATCTCTGGGAGGTCAGGGGAGGGTTCTGACTGTCGAGGGTCGCACAGAGCCTCTGTCCACTCCAGAAATGCTCAGTGCCCTCACCTTAGCTGCCAATATTCATAAATATCAAAATTCATAAATATATTCATAAAAACACTGGTGGAGTTTTCTCAGGATCTCTTGTGGATATTGAAGTTTCACATGTTAGAAGCCTGGGAGTCCAGCTGAGCTTTGCTGTGGTTTTAGAAGAGCTCTTGGCTTTCTTCTTTGAGAGTACATGGGAGTAGCAGATGGAAGTGCTGTCGCTTTTCAGGAAACTCTGACCAGCGTGTTAATTTATAATAGACAAGGGAGGCATAGAGCCTTTTAAAAATTAATTCTGAAAACTGCATTTGCTTATTTTAAGAAATGCAACCTCACTCTATTCAGTAGTTGAGTAACTGCCACACTTACTGGAGGCTGTGGCTGTCCTGCCCCCGATCCCTCCCCAACTTCCATGACGGGGAGCTCTCAGGGGGCCTCCGGCCCCTGCAGTCTTAGGCTTAGTCTACCTGGAACACAGCATGGGCTCCCTCAAGTGCTTGCCACGAGTTCTGGAGTACAGAAGAGCATAGAAATAGGTCCACGTGTGCGTGCATGCGTGCATGTGTGTGGTGTGTGTGTGTGTAATTGACAAATAGACAAAATGGAAATAATAGGAATTTTTTTTCACGTGGATACCTGAAGAGAAAGTTGCTCATGTTCTTGAAGACGTTGCATTTCATCATACCTCCTGAAGGCTAAACAAGGGAATTGATTTAGGTAGAAGTCTACCTTTAATGCTCCAAAAATAACCAGTTCCAAGAAAAAGCAGTGCTGAGCATTGAGACAGACGCAAAGGGAGAGTTGAGAGCGTATACCCCTTCCTGAAAGTCACTGAGCTGTTGTGCGCTGAATAACTGGCAGCAGTGAGTGACGTAACTTTGATTTATAATTATGCTAGAAACCAGCTTGTGAAGTCCAGTTGCAGTGTCTTGCCTTTTACTTTATTTGGTTATTAGCCCCTTGGAACGTTAGGAGGAAGTAGAAGATGAGAGCCTGTTAAATGATCACTTTATAAAGTATCCTCTCCCTCATCTTTCACTGTCTCTTTCTCATCCTACTTTAACTCTCAGACTTCCTCAGCCCTCTTTGTTCTGGAAGAACCATCTTTGCCTCAATTTTTTTCACCCACCTGATTATTAACAGGAGGCACAACATTCGTGCCCATGCGTGTGAAATGCCATGTTTCCTCTTTCTGCAGATCCTCGAGCCTGTGTCTTCCCTTCTTGTCAGCATTTCCATGAGCTGTTATTACACCAACCCACGCACAGCCCCAGCCATTCCAAGAGAACCACAACCCGGGTGCTAAAGTCAGAGTCTGTGTCCAGGCTACATGGCTTTCTCTGTGCAGGCTGGGCCTGTTCTGCGAGTCACCCCCTCTCTGTCTGACAAGTTGTATTTAGTTGTAGGGGTGACAGGCAGCTGGTGGGGTTTCCAAACTGAACCTTGCAGCACTTGGTTCAGATAGCTAAAGCACTGTTTGAATGCTACTTTTCCTGTAATTGTTCATTTCACGTTGGTGAGTAAATATGACCGCTCTTCTCCAAACCAGGGCAGGTAGTCCTCCTGCCAGATTGCTATGCATTAGCCGCCAGCCCGCCCAGGGAGGCCTCAGAGTAGGATCTGGTGGTGGCACTGAAGCTGTGCAGCCCTTTCCCGGGAGATGGATGCCGCAGGTGCTCTGTGCTTTCAAGGTGCGGGCGGATTCAGAACCCAGTGGTAGGAATCCAGACAGCATGGCATGGCTTCCAGCCACCCCGCAGAGCTTTCTTTATTCCCTAACCCTATAGTCATACAGTTCTACCTTTCTGCAGCTCTTATCTACCTACCTGCCTACCTATCTGTCTGTGAAACATGCTTTTTTTAGTTTTAACTTTGAAGAGAACCAGTTGAAAGCAGTTAATTTCATCCCTGTTCCTTTGGTTCCTGGGAACCTTGGATGGGCTCCCAGTGTTTGAGCCTGAGTGTTTATGGGGCCCAGGAGGGGAAGGCAGGGCAGCTGCTAAAGATCTCCTGGAGTTGTACACAAGATGTCACCTTGGTGCACGTGAGTGTCTTTCTGGGCACAGGATCTTTCTCTTGTATCACATCTTCATAGAGGTTTCTCACCCATAAAAGCTGACCCTAAGCTCTTGACAGACTCTTGGTCCCTCTTCCTTCTTCCCCCCTCCCCCTTTCTCCTCCCGCCTCCTGTGTGCTGAGCTTGGTCTCCCGTTCCATTCTCTCAGCCAGGGCAGTGACAAGCAGGTTAAGCTAATGAGGTTTGTCTTCCAGCTTGCCTGTCCTAAGGCCACCAGTGGTAGAGTCCCACATCATCCCAGTCAAATGTCAGTAAAGCCAAAATTAGATTGACACTTGTGTCAAGCTGCATTAAAGAATAGGAGCAGTGGCTCACACCTGTGATCCCAATACTTTGGGAGGCTGAGATGGGTGAGTCACTTGAGGCCAGGAGTTCAAGACCAGCCTGGCCATCATGATGAAATCCTTTCTCTACTAAAAGTACAAAAATTAGCTGAGTGTGGTGGCAAATGCCTGTAATCCCAGCTGTTTGGGAGGCTGAGGCATGGGAATTGCATGAACCTGGGAGGTGGAGGTTGCAGTGAGCCAAGATCGCACCACTGCACTCACTCCAGCCTGGGTGGCGGAGTGAGACTCACCAAAAAAAAAAAAAAAAAAAGAGGGGGGTTATGGAATGTCCGAGCCCAATGTTGCTTAACTACAGAAGAGAGAATCCTTAAGTGCTCACATGGAGAAACACTGGCCCCGTTTGCTTCTGATTTTAATACTGTGATTGTCATAATTCCCGTGGCAGTGCGGAAGCGGAACACCTCCTCCGAATTGTACCTTCTCAGACAGATGGGCCCCATTGGGCAGATTGTGTTCAGGATTTTGTAACCAAGAATGTCACTACTGGGTGGGGTGGCCTGGTGAAGCCTAGCTTTGTGGGGGAAAAGGGAAGCCACCGTGTCCACACCTCAGCACATACGTCCATGAAAGTCAGGAGTTAATGTCCCAGAGCCAGGCCATCTGCCCACTTCCCCCAGTGTGGGCAGCCCTTGGCCTGCTAGCCCGTGCAGCCTCGGGGCAGATCTGTGGCTGTTAAAAAAGGAAAAGCATTGCCCATGGCTTTGTCGCTGCATCTTAGTACCACTTCCTGGTCATTTTCCTGTCTCCACCAACCCTGCCTAAACCAAGAGCAGGGGAGGCATGGCTGCCGTTTCATTCCTTCCATTATGGAACTTGCTTAGGCTTCCTGCGTGTGTGCAGCCCTGGAGGATGGGCTCACCAAAGCTTTTCTCCAAAAATTGGCATCAGCGGTGCTGAGCATGGATACTTCTGTTAGCAGCAAAACTGTTTAGCTGGGTTCAGGCATCGTTCAGTGGCATCCCTTATGTTTTGTTTTAAAGCAGCAGTCATATAAACTCATTTAGTACTGCAAAATTCAGCCCCTGTGATCTGTAGTTTTCAGGGCCTGAGGGTAGAGGGTTGTGGCCCTGTGGGAGGCTGGCAGCTCCATCTGTAAGGCCGGATGCTTTGCAGGGGTGGAGTGATGGTTGCCAGCAGCTTCTCAGTAGCAGTGAGTAACTGACCCAACACCTTCTGTCTTAAGCATTCAGGTAGAACTGGAAGCCGAGGCGGAAAAGATGCGGGTGTCCCAGCAAGAATTACTTTCTGTGGATGAATCTGTTTACACTCCAGACTCTGATGTGGCTGAACCACAGATCAACAGAAACCTCATCCAGAAGGCTGGCTACCTTAATCTTAGAAAGTAAGAACGCCACTGTCTGCATCTTTTTCTGAAGTCAGTTTTCCCTAAGAAGTGGCTGAAAAGCAGTCTTACGTGCCCCATTAAAGTCGGCGGGAGGTGGGCGGGCGAGACTGGGAAGAACTCCCATCACAGAAGCCCTCCTGCTTGCAAGCAGGAAACCTCTGGGGCCCCGGTGCCAACTGCACTAAGAGATGGGGCTGGAAGTGAGTCCTGTAAGAGCTGGTGCTGTGGCCTCCGGGACACTGTGGCCACACGTAAAGAGACCACTCTGAACTGTTGTCCTGGACCACTGGCAGTTTTATCCCCTCATGTACTTCCCCCATGCTGGCTGGCAGATGACAGCCATGTGCTAGGGACCCACCCGAGAGGCCAGAGGCAGGGCCAGGAGGCTTTTTGCAGCAGTTCAACTCATACTGATTGAGTCACACATTTACCATTCGGGTCTTTTAAGTGTCCATTTTGAATGGAAGGGATGGTCAGATTTAAGGGCTTCTGTGAGCAGAGAGGATGTTGTCATGGTGTGTGGTGAAAAGCACTGACTTTGGAATCAGACACTCCAGCTGGGCTGAGCCTTGTTCTCTTCATCTGTAAAACGGAGCTGATGACTGCACCTACTTTACGAAGTTAGAAAGACTGAATCAGTCATCCCTACCAGACAGTGAGCACTCAGATGTCATCTGTTGCCATTTTGGGAAATGAGGGCAGGAAACCCAGTGCCTTTGCACATAGTTGCTACACAGTAAATACTGAGCCAAGTAAATGTATTTGATATCCCCCAGCAGAGGGTCTCTGGAGGGGAACTGCCGCTGTTACCAGGCTGAGCACCTCTAGGGTCTGGGAACTGTGGCAATCACAAGCTAAATGTCCCCTGGAGTTCTGCAGGTATAGAAAACCCACCAGCTTCTGTCATTATTTACCAGGAAATAGATTTTCCTTTTGTAAGCAGCCTACAAAACAAGAATGACCCCCAGCTGGAGCAAAACCCAATCTGTTGAGAACCTCCTGGGACTGTAGTGTGGGTGCTGTGGGCCAAGGCAACCCTGACTACATTCAGAGCAGCTCAGCCCCATGTCTCAGAGAAATGATCCTCCAGGTGCTCGATTCTTACTGGTGACAGACTCATTCTAGTTCCAGATCCTGGTTTAGCAGTCAGCATGTGGCTGCAGTGGGGGAGTTGGCCTTGGGACTGCCGTCTCCCTTAGAAGCAGAGCCCATGATGTCCCGAATCATTCCAGCTAAATTGTACCCTTCTTTCCACTTGAATGGGCAGTTTTGCTTTAACAGTGTAAAGAAACACATTATTTCTAAAATGCCACCAGTTCCCATAACGAGGTAGCAAGACTTGGAGGTGCTGCTTGTGCTTTTTGGTACTAACAGGCTTTTTAAAACGCAACTCACAGCAAAACAGGGCTGGTCACCACTACCTGGGAGAGGCTTTACTTCTTCACCCAAGGCGGGAATCTCATGTGTCAGCCCAGGGGAGCTGTGGCTGGAGGTTTGATCCAGGACCTGGACAACTGCTCAGTGATGGCTGTTGATTGTGAAGACCGGCGCTACTGCTTCCAGATCACCACGCCCAATGGAAAATCGTATGCCTCACACATTTTATTTGGGAGCAGAACAAGTGTAGTGATTCTACCCCTGCCAAGGGCCTCCTAGCTCATTCCTATGTGCCAGCCCTCCGTGGGAGAGGCCCCGATCTGGGTATTGTTGACCTTTCAGGAGGATGACTTTATGCTGTCTTTAAACAAGCCCATGTGACCCATATGGGCTCCAGCCTGCCTTATCCCATATGGGGTAAGTGAGAAGTGAGAGTTTGTCTGTGGCTTTGGAGAAGAGATGACCTACATGTATGAGACGGCAACCGAAGTAGTGCTTGCTAGCATAGATTCTCAGAGAGAGAGAGAAGGCTGTGGCTACTCCTAGCCTGTTCTAAAGCATTTGTGTTTGAATTGTGGTGGGGAGGGCAACTGTATTATGGTGAGGATGACCTCCCTGAGAAGGCCATTTTCCCAGCAGAAGCAGGAAATGTGAGCGGTGCAGTCCACTCCAGCAGTATCGTCAGCTGCCATGCCATTCCCACATGCCCTGTGTACCCAAGGGGCCCCAAAGAGGTGGTACTTAACAGTCTGAAGCCTCGTGGTCATTCACAGTAGATCCCATCCCAATGGGGTCCCCTCTCAGAGCAGTGGTTTTCAAACCGTGCTCCAAGGAGTTCAGAGTCCCATGGAGGGGTTTCAGGGCTCACCTGCCTGGGGAGAGGAGTGGCCCTGCTGGCACTTCATCAGAGATGCTCTTCTCACACTGCTTTCTATGAAGATTTGATCTGAACAGCAGGGGTTGGGGTGGGGACAGCACTGGGATGCTGTGAATGTCTCTCCTCCCAGCTTGGCAGAGCAGCTTTAGACCTCATCCTTCCTGCTCTGGCGATGGGAAATGACCTGGGAATGGAGATTCCTGGATGCTGGTCATGGTCCTTTGCAGTTCCCTCCTCTGGGCCTCACTTTCCTCAGATGTAAAATAGGGATAAGATCTATGTTACCCCATCTGCCACAGATGGGAAGAACAAGGGAACTGGCAGATATAGAGTCTCTTTAAAGAGTTAAAGCCTCCACAGAGGCAGGGCAGTATTACTGTTACCTTATTCACGGGCCTCCATACGCAGACTTTTCAGTTCTGGGAAAGGAGTGAATGGACTGCTAAGCCCTTCTGTGGGCATGGTTGGAGGAGTGGCTGGGCGCAGAGTCCTGGTCATCTTGGATCATTAGAGGAGGTCAGCAGATGGATCTCAATGTAGAATCACAGATGGGCTAGAAGATGTGAGTCCCACCGTCTCATTTCATAGACGAAAATGCTGAGGCCCAGGGAAAGGCAGTGTTTGTCGAAGATTACATAGTGAATCAGGGCAGAGTCAGACCTACAACCCCATTTCCTTTTTTTTTTTTTTTTTTTTGAGACAGGGTGTTGCTTTGTCACCCAGGCTGGAGTGCAGTGGCACAATCACCACTCACTGCAGCCTCAACCTCCCAGGCTTAGTTGATCCTCCCACTTCAGCCTCCCTAGTAGCTAGGACGATAGGCACACTGCACCACTCCCAGCTAATTTTTGTATTTTTTGCAGAGATGGGGTTTTGCCACGTTGCCCAGACTGGTCTCAAACTCCTAGGCTCACGCCATCCTCTTGCCTCGCCCTCCCAAAGTGCTGGGACTGCAGGCGGGAGCCACTGCACCTGGCCCTGGAACCTCATTTTCTTTTCTTTTTATCATGCTGCCTTCGTGGCTCTTTTCTTCCCACACCCCAGCTAAGTTCAGTTTATGTAGAATAATCCCCAGTCACTGAGATGGGGAAGCACTTAATTACTTAGATGCTTTTGTTTCAGGGGAATAATCCTCCAGGCTGAGAGCAAAAAGGAAAATGAAGAGGTAAAGATTTTGTTTGTTGTACCTCTTCCCTAGTGTAGTGCGTGACTTTGGGATTCAGCATTCTTTTTTAATGTCCTCTGCAGTGGATATGTGCAATAAACAACATCTCCAGACAGATCTACCTGACTGACAACCCAGAGGTAATTAACAGCCACCTGCATCTCAGCCCTTTTCTCAACCTGGAAGGTAAGCGTCCACCTCCGGGACTGAGTGCGTCTTCCTGTGGATTTTTAGGCAGTCGCTATCAAGTTGAATCAGACCGCTCTTCAAGCAGTGACTCCCATTACAAGTTTTGGAAGAAAACAAGAAAGCTCATGCCCCAGGTAACTAAAGGACAAAGGAAAACTAGCTTTTGTGGAACCAAAGTATGGATTAGGAATGTGAAATGAGTTGTTACTTAATCCACACAAACCAAGGCATGTTGTTCCACCTGTTTAACAGAAGCAGTAGCGATGGCTGGGAGACGTTAAATGATCTGCCCGTGTTCACACCACGTGTGAGTGGCAGAGCCAGGATTCAAGCCTGTCTGATGCCAGCATCCCTGTCCCTCCCACTGGGCCATGTCGCTGCCGTCCAAGCAAACAGGACTCGCGTGGAGTTCCTGCTAGTCAGGAGTTCTCCCCACATTTTCTATCAGCATCAACAAAGTAATGGAACCAAAGCAACAATTTTTTTTTTAAATAAGGAAGAAAAATCACCTTTTATGTATCCATGTTATACCGCCCAGGCCTTATCTGAACATGTAGTTTTATATGTACATTTATTTTGTGTTTTCACATGTTGTTTTTACTATTTCTACATTTTTCAGAATTGTTTCTTGGAGTGACTATGCCCTATTCCACCATTTATTAACGACTGAATATTTAGGTTATCTCCACTGCGTTTACTGTTATCGTTTACAGCAAACATTTTCATGCATACGGCTGTCCTCATTTGAATAATGCTTTAGGATTTATTCCAGGATTCCTACCTTTCGTCTTAATGGGAGTTTCCATCCGATTAAATACTAGAGGGCTATATTTTCATACTAATGGAAGCCTGGCATTAAAGGGTAAATTAAAAGTATGACTATATTTGGTGTTCATCTTTTAGTGGCATGGTAGAAAGAACCCCATTACATTTTTTACAAATATTTAATGACCCCAGAAGGAAGTCATTAGAAAACTCAGTGGCTAAGTAACTTCCCAGGGTCTTCCCAGGGTCTGTGCAGTGTGGAGCCAGCGTTCACATGCCGGGCACAGGGTACCTGAGAAGGAATGGAAGAAGGTGAGGACAGAAAATAGGTTTGAGTCTGACTGGAAAGGCCTGGGTGCCCTGCTTAGGGAGTTGCAGGCAGTGGAGCAGAATGGATGGTTTTGGAAAATGGACGCTAGTCAGAACCAGGGCGAGGAGACTATTCTGCAGCACCTGGTGGGGTAAATTGGATACGGGTTGTGGGAAGAAGGGGAGAGCACAAGATCCAACAGGATGCTGATGTAGTAGTAGCTGTGAAGCAGAGCATGAGAACTGAACAAACGTTTAAGAAAAAAAGCTGAGAAAGAGGCAACAAGTCCGGGAAACATTTCAGCACCATAACGTAAGGACTTAACGGCTGATACAAGTCGCATGCTTTATTAAATGAACTGTAAGGAAAACACTCTATGAAAGGAAGCGGAACTGAAGATCCAGTCAGTGAGGGTTAATCCTGTAGCTTTCTCCTGGGTAAATGTATCTGTCTTCTTTTTGTAAAGTTACAGAAATGTCTGATGTGCACAGTGGAGGGAATACTAGACCTGCAGTTGAGAGACATGGGTTCTAACGCTAGCTCTGCCTTGTGTTACACGCAGCTGGATGTCCCTGAGTAAGTCAGAAAATGCTCTGGGCCTTTGTCTTCTCAGCCTTGTGACATACAAGGAACTAGCTGACCTCTGAGGATCCTTACAGCTCTGATAAGCCATCTTTCAAGGGTGTTGACCTATAGTTTGGGAGGATTAGGAATTAGAAGGTGTGATAGGTTTCCTAAAAAGACAATTTGCAGCCAATATTTAAGTTTTCAGTAACTGATTTTTTTCTCCCCTATTCTAGAATAAGCAAATCATATTCTTAGACCAGAAGGACCCCACAGAAGGGACACAGAAGACTCCCTGGGAAAAAAAAAATGACAATAGCCAGCCAGCTGAATTAGCCCAGAGATTGGATGGGTGACAGATGTGGCTGCCAGATGGCCCCAGAGCTGTGGGGGGAGGGACAGTGTCTCTCTTAGGGTCATCCCACTAAGAATAAAGCAATGTTTTGATGACAGTGGGGGTAAGAATCAGAGAAATTGTGTTCTGGGGAACAAACTGCCATTTACTTCTAAGCAAATATCATGTGTGGCCTTCCCTTATTCTGCAGTTACTATATATCTACTGTTCATTCATTTATCCAGCTACTCAACAAATACTTGAGTTGCCCAGGCCTGGCCTAGGTAAGGAAACAGAGATTACTGGGGAGAACAGGCAGAAGGTAAGCACGTACTGAATTAAAACAGGCGAAGAAGCACTACGACGTTAGGAGACGAGGTGCTGTCACAGAGGGTGAAGAAGAGACCCGTGCAGGGCCTGGCTGTGTAGATAATATTCAAACTGCAAAGTAAAAGATAAGATGTGGCCACTCTTGCAGAGAGCCAGGGGGATTCTTGGTAGCAATTGTGGAGGTAACAGGACAGAGAAGAGCTTAGCTTAGTGTATCTGAGGAACAGAAAGGAGGCAGTGTAACAGGACAGTGTAGGCAGAGGGAGATCATGGGGCAGGATAAGTGGGGGTGGGAGGGAGGCAGCGGCCGATCACAAAGAGGCAGGGGGGAGGTGTGGAAGAGCTCTCCGATGGTGACAGAGATACCCACTCTCCATTTTTCAAAGTTAGCTCCGGCTGCTCTGGAGAACACAGAACAAAGCAAGTCAGTAGCCAGTGGGGAGGCATCCTAGCAGCCCAAGAGAAGATGATGGTGGTTTAGACCAGGATCATGGCAGAGATGAAAAGTAGATGGGTTTGGACTTACTCTGCAGGTAAAACCTATGGACTTTTGATGGATAAGCGTAGAACGAAAGGACAGATCAAAGGATAACTCCAGTCAGGGCTGAACACCTGGGCAAATGGTTTTTTTTAAAGAGAGGAAGAGTTCAGTTTTGGACATGTTGAGCATGAGAGGCCTGTGAAATATCCAAATGAGTTGTCAAGCAGTCAACTGATGATACAGAGTGCAAAGAAAACGTCTGTATGAATCGGGACTCATTAGCACTGAACAGCAGCGGATGAGGTCCTCCAGGGAGAGGCAGGAGAGGGAGGGGAAAGCAGAGCCTACAACAGAATCCTCAAGAATTCAAGCATTTAGGGTAGAAAAGGAGCCTGCAAAAGACATTGAGAAGGAACATGAAGAAAAGTAGGAAACTCTAAAATGTGGCACCAGCAGAAACCAAGAGAGGAGTTCAAGGAGAGATCAGCTACGTTAGATGCTTTAAGAAGTCAATTATGATGACTGCAAAGTGTCCATTGGAGCTGGTGACATGGAGATCACAGGTGAAACTGAACATCATGTCACTCCTATGTTCAAAGAGTCTTTGGTGGCTCTCTATACTGTTGAGTCAAGTTCAGACCCTCCCTGAGGGTATAAGGGCCCCACCCTATCTTGACTGTGTTATCTTCCCTTTGACTCTCTGGGGAGCCAAAATCTTGGACTCATTTTCTCCCCTTTAAGCTTCTGCTCAGACCTTTCTCCAGCACGTAACATTTATTATATTATAACCCTCTCTTAAAGACAGGGTCAAATTGCAGATGTGACTCTCCTATTTGGGATTACTGAAGCAGCGTGACATCCTTGGGATGCACTCTACTGGCAGTGAGGAGACCCCTGTTTTTAATATGGCTCACCACTAGGTAACTGAGCACCTTCAAAACTGCTCAGTTTTTCCAGAGGCCTCAGTTACCCTAACCAAGTGGTCTCCAAGGGCCTGCCTTGCGGTGACCATCTACAAGCCTGTGTACTGTGTTTCAATCCACATTCCAGTCAGGATAATAATTTGTCGAGTGGCTGTTGTAGTGTGAGATACTACATTCAGTTACTGATATGTTTGAGAAATAGGAAAATATTGACATATCAAATGAACAAAAAGATCAATGAGAGCTTTTTATGGTCCAGGCAATGAAAGATATCAAACTACATGGATATTCTTTGCCCGTCAAAGGAATTTACAGTCTGGCTGGGGAGAAAATACTTTTAAAATGTTGAAAAGTTAAGTTACAGTATTCTGAGACTAGAAGAGAAGAACATGTTGGTGTCTGGTTAATCTCTCCACAGAGAGCACGGTGCTTGATGGGCCATGATGTCAGCAGTGAGTGTGGGCACAGTGCAAAGTTCAGGAGGCACACAGGGCTGCGAGACTGGGCCTGTGACTTACTGAGAAGAATCACAGGAGTTCAGAGGAGAGAGCCAGGTGCAGGCTGGCCTAGCAGATGAGGAAGAATTTGAGCTGGGGTGGGAGAGTTGGATGAGCAGCAGAATTGGGATGAAGATGGAAATGAGGAAAAGCGTGTGGTACGTGTAGTGCAGCTCTCGTGGAGAGTGCATTAAAGGAATGGAAAGGGAGGCTTTTGGGAAATTATAGCTAGATTGTGATTAAATGCCCAGCCAGGACCTTTGGTTCATTCAGCTAATATTTTTTAGTGCCTACTATGTGCCAGGAATACATATGACATACCTATAGCGTAGGCCTTCCAAAACCTGCCTCATAGAGAGAAGAATACCAACAGAAAATTAGTAGCACAGTGCAGGCTGCTGTGCAGCAGAGAGAGCTGCTGGAAATGGGCAATCTGAAGGTTTTTAGCCAAGGATATGAAGAAAGTTTGAAGAAGATTTATTTGTATAATGGATTAAGGGATTGACTTAAATCTTTTCACCTTGTGTTTTCATTTATAAAAGTCACCTTAGTCTTCAACAAGTATTCACTTGATTATAAAAGCATATGGTTAAGGGAACTGATTTTTTTCCCCTTCAGCCAGAACCTGAAAAATTCAGAGATGGAAAATGCAAATGACAAGATTGTTCCCAAAGCAACAGCCAGTATACCTGAAGCAGAGGAGCTGATCGCACCTGGAACGCCAATTCAATTTGACATTGTGCTTCCTGCTACAGAATTCCTTGATCAGAACAGAGGGAGCAGGTATGGGCTGGGAGAGGTTATCTCTGGGAGAATTTAAGGTCTCTTTTGTCCAATCCACCACCAAAGACTTGCTTGCCATTCTGACTTCCAGTTCAAGTGTTAAGTGCCCTTCTAGCTGCAGCTGTCGTGTTTGTTCAACTCTGGCTCTTCCCCTAGGCGTACCAACCCTTTTGGTGAAACTGAGGATGAATCATTTCCAGAAGCAGAAGGTAAGTGACTAGTTTGGTGTGCTTATTCTTTCCCCTGCACAAAATGATAAGAGCCATTGAAATAAGATGTGAAATCATGTTTTAGAGAGCTACGATTTGGAATATGAGTTGATTTGCTGTTCTCTCTAAAAGTTTAGTAAGATATCTGCAGTGGAGGCAGGTCTTGGATAAAAACTGAGGAGTAGCTGAAAGACCACCCACAGCTATTTCCCCATTAGCTATAGCCTTTTTGTAGCCATGGCCTTTTTGTAGCATAAAAATATTGTGAAATCTGAATCTGGTATCACATTCAAATGCAGTCTTGGTAAATTGGAAATATGCTGTTTTATTTTAGAAAACCAAAAGCACAAATAAGTTGTTCTTGAATTTGAAGATAACATAAATAAATGATTTAGGTCTTTCAAATTCAAACTTTTGGTTTTTTACATTCTTATAATGTACTCAAGAACATATCCAATGGCTGGACACGCTGACTCACGCCTGTAATCCCAGCACTTTTGGAGATGGAGGCAGGTGGATTACCTGAGCCCAGGAGTTCAAGACCAGCATGGGCAACACAGCGAGACCATATCTATACAAAACAATGATAATTAGCCAAGTGTGGTGACAGGTGTCTATAATCCTAGCTACTCAGGAGACTGAGACCAGAGAATCACTTGAACCTGGGAGGCGGAGGTTGCAGTGAGCTGAAAACACGCCATTGTACTGCAGCCTGGGCGACAGAGTGAGAACCCTGTCTCAAGAAAGAAAAGAAAAACTTTCTTTGATCTTCTAGTTAAGGTGGCCGGGAGTCAGTTTTGTCAAGTTCGGCACCATCAGCAGCCAGTGCTGACTTCCAAACATCACTGCCTTTCAGTGATGAACCGCAGGAGACCCAACATCAGATCTTATATCCTGCAAATAAATTTTCTGTTATAAGAGGACTTTATCAGTGAGCCACAGTAATGAATTTTCTATTGTCTAGTGAGCACTCTTTTAAGAGAAAAGGTACAATGTAGTCACCTACAGCTTCAGTGTTAGAAGGATGTTCATCTGGTACCACCATCATCTCACTTAATAGATGAAGAAGAGCCTTTCTAGTCTAATGAAGTAGTTCCAAACAAACTGACAAAATGTAGACAATAGAAACTGTGGAGCTTTGGCAATACTGGGCTTATAAAAATGGTATTGAGAAATTTTGGTAGAAAGTCCTCCAGAGAAAGCAGGCAGAACCGGCACATCTGACACTGGTGTGCAGGTCAGCAGCAGCAGGAAGTAAATGAGATCCTGAGGAGAAAATGCTGTCTTGCAGATTCTCTTTTGCAGCAGATGTTTATAGTTCGGTTTTTGGGATCAATGGTGGTTAAAACAGACAGCACTGCTGAAGTGATTTATGAAGCGATGAGACAAGTATTGGCTGCTCGTGCTATTCATAACATCTTCCGCATGACAGAATCCCATCTGATGGTCACCAGTCAATCTTTGAGGTACATTAAGTTTTATTTTCAGACTTTCTTATGGCTTCAGCTAATTCCCCTTTTAAGGCTGATTCATCCTTCTGAAATGTTAGTGGTGGAATATTTGTTTGATTGGATTAAATGAAGAGACTACTCTTGCTTTTGCACCCACCACTTTCTACATAAGATAGCCTGGAAAGCGCTCCCTTAGAGACAGGAATTCATATCTTCAAAAATTCAGTGGTGAGTGAATACTGTTGTTCACAAAGATGCCATCACACTAGACTTATTCTCTATATCTCAGAGCTTGAAAACAGAAGGTTTCTGATTTTTATTTTTTCATTTCTGAGAGTACTATTTATAAAAGTAAAAGAAAAAGCTTAAAAATCTGCATAAATAACTAGGCCATTATAGAGAGGGCAAGCCATATTAACTACATGATTCGGGATATGAGTTTCAGGTAATATGATCTGGGTTTCAGATGGGGCTGAAGTCCTGGTTATGAACATGGGCAATACTGTAGCCACAGGTGGCATCTGCAGCATAACTAGCCTGAATTGAAATGTGTTTTCAGGGTTAAATACATGCCAGATTTCTAAGATTTAGAATGTAAAACATCTCACTAATTTTTTAGATTAGTCACATGCGTGGTAATATTTTAGATATACTGGATTAAGTAAAATTAATTTCATCTTTTACTTTTCCCTTAATATGGCTGCTGGAAAACCTTCAATTATGTATAAGGCATCCATTACATTTCTAAGGGACA
The DNA here is from genome assembly GCA_004027835.1 of Alouatta palliata. Taxonomy (NCBI): domain Eukaryota; kingdom Metazoa; phylum Chordata; class Mammalia; order Primates; family Atelidae; genus Alouatta; species Alouatta palliata. The sequence goes on from PVKV010033613.1 coordinate 18,161, forward strand.
GCACTGCTTTAGAGCCAGAATGTCTCAGTTTATTCCTGGCTTTGGTATTTCTTAGTTGTGTGACCTTAAGCAAGTGTTTTAGCCTCTGTACCTCAGTTTCTTCAGCTACAAAATGAAAATAACTATTCACACCCTGCACTGTCATGAGGAATAAAGGTGTTAATATATGTAAAACAGCCGGGCGCGGTGGCTCACGCCTGTAATCCCAGCACTTTGGGAGGCCGAGGCGGGTGGATCACGAGGTCAAGAGATCGAGACCATCCTGGTCAACATGGTGAAACCCCGTCTCTACTAAAAATACAAAAAAATTAGCTGGGCATGGTGGCACGTGCCTGTAGTCCCAGCTACTCGGGAGGCTGAGGCAGGAGAATTG
>PVKV010033614.1:0-18533 GCA_004027835.1 Alouatta palliata
CCACTGATCCCACAGAAATACAAACTACCATCAGAGATTACTACAAACAGCTCTACTCACATAAACCAGTAAACCAGGAAGAAATGGATAAATTCCTAGACACTTGTACTCTACCAAAACTAAACCAGGAGGAAGCTGAAACCCTGAATAGACCAATGACAAGGGCTGAAGTAGAGGCAGCAATCAATAGCCTACCAACCAAAAAAAGTCCAGGTCAGACAGGTTCACAGCCGAATTCTACCAGATGTACAAAGAGGAGTTCGTTCCATTCCTTCTGAAACTTTATCAAACAATACAAAAGGAGGGAAACCTCCCTAACTCATTTTATGAGACCAACATCATCCCGATACCAAAACTAGGCAGAGACTCAACTAAAAAAGAAAATTTCAGGCCAATATCCATGATGAACATCAGCATAAAATTTTCAATAAAATACTGGCAAACAGATTGCAACAGCACATCAAGAAGGTTATCCACCATGACCAAGTAGGCTTCATCCCGGGGATGCAAGGCTGGTTCAACATACGCAAATCCATAAATGTAATCCATCACATAAATGGAACCAAAGACAAAAACCACATGATTATCTCCATAGACGCAGAGAAAGCCTTCGATAAAATTCAACAGCCCTTCATGCTAAAAACTCTCAATGGAACATATCATAAAATGATAAAAGCTATATATGATAAACCTACAGCCAATATCACACTGAATGGGCAAAAGCTGAAAGAATTTCCTTTGAAATCAGGCACTAGACAAGGATGCTCTCTCTCACCACTCCTATTCAACATAGTATTGGAAGTTCTAGCCAGAGCAATCAGGCAAGAAAAAGAAATAAAGGGTCGTCGATTAGGAAAGGAGGAAGTCAAACTGTCTCTATCTGCAGACGATATGATTGTATATTTAGAAGACCCCAATGTCTCAGCCCAAAATCTTCTCAAGCTGATAAGCAACTTCAGCAAAGTCTCAGGATACAAAAATCAATGTGCAAAAATCACAAGCATTCCTATACACCAATAACAGACAAACAGAGAGCAAAATCAAAAGTGAACTCCCATTCACAATTACTACAAAGAGAAAAAGATATATAGGAATACAACTAACAAAGGATGTAAAGAACCTCTTCAAGGAGAACTACAAACCACTGCTCAACGAAATAAGAGAGGACACAAACAGATGGAGAAACGGTCCATGCTCATGGTTAGGAAGAATCAATATCGTGAAAATGGCCATACTGCCCTAAGTAATACATAGATTCAATGCTATCCCCATCAAGCTACCAATGACCTTCTTCACAGAACTGGCAAAAACCACTTTAAACTTCATATAGAATCACAAGAGACCTGCATAGCCAAGACAGTCCTAAGCAAAAAGAACAAAGCCGGAGGCATCATACTGCCAGACTTCAAACTACACTACAAGGCTACAGTAATCAAAACAGCATGGTACTGGTACCAAAACAGAGATATAGACCAATGGAACAGAACACAGACCCCAGAAGAAACACCACACATCTACAACTATCCGATCTTTGATAGGGAAAAAGGAGCAATGGGGAAAGGACTCCATGTTTAATAAATGGTGCTGGGAAAACTAGCTAGCAATGTGCAGAAAGCAGAAACTGGACCCCTACCTGTCACCTTATACTAAAATTAACTCCAGATGGATCAAAGATTTAAACATAAAACCTAACTCCATAAAAACACTGGAAGAAAACGTAGGCAAAACCATCCAGGACATAGGCTTAGGCAAGGACTTCATGACTACAACACCAAAAGCAATGGCAATAAAAGCCAGGATAGACAAATGGGATCTAATTAAACCAGAGCTTCTGTACAGCAAAAGAAACTATCATTAGAGTGAATCAGCAACCAACAGAATAGGAAAAAATCTTTGCAATCTAGCCATCTGACAAAGGGCTAATATCCAGAATTTACAAAGAACTAAAACAGATATACAAGAAAAAAACAAACAACCCCATTCAAAAGTGGGTGAATGATGTGAACTAATACTTTTCAAAAGAGGATATATATGAGGCCAACAAACATATGAAAAAATGCTCATCATCACTGGTCATTAGAGACATGCAAATCAAAACCACACTGAGATATCATCTCACGCCAGTTAGAATGGCGATCATTAAAAAATCAGGAGACGACAGATGCTGGACAAGATGTGGAGAAATAGGAACATTCTTACACAGTTGGTGGGAGTGTAAATTAGTTCAACCATTGTGGAAGACAGTGTGGCTATTTCTCAAGGATCTAGAAATAGAAATTCCATTTGACCCAGCAATCCCACTAATGCGTATATACCCAAAAGACACATGCACACGTATATTCAGTGCAGCCCTGTGTACAATAGCAAAGACCTGGAACCAACCCAAATGCCCATCAATTATAGACTGGACAAAGAAAAAGTGGTACATATACACCATGGAATACTATGCAGCCATAAAAAACGATGAATTTGTGTCCTTTGTAGGGACATGGATGAATCTGGTAACCATCATTCTCAGCAAACTGACACAAGAACGAAAGCCAAGCACCGTATATTCTCACTCATAGGTGGGTGTTGAACGACGAGAACACGTGGACTCAGGGAGAGGAGCATCACACCCAGGGGACAGCTGTGGAGGGTAGAGGAGAGACAATGGGGGTGGGGAGGGATAACATCAGGAGAAAAATGCCAGATATAGTATGCACCTAAAGTAAAATAAATAAATTATATTAAAAAAAATCTGGAGACAACAGATGCTGGAAAGGATGTGGAGAAAAAGGAACACTTTTACACTGTTGGTAGGAGTGTAAATTAGTTCAACCATTATGGAAGACAGTGTGGCGATTCCTCAAGGACCTAGAAATAGAAATTCCATTTGGTCCAGCAATCCCATTACTGGGTATATACCCAAAGGAATATAAATCATTCAATTATAAAGACACATGCATATGTATGTTTGTTGTGGCGCTGTTTACGATAGCAAAGACCTGGAACCAACTATGCTGCATAAATGTTTTCAAAAGAAGACATTTATGTGGGCAATCTTTAATATTGATCCAGTAATTTGCCACGGAAACTAAAGACAAAAAAATTGAAGATGCAAATTTTTACTTTGGCAAAATACATTCTTCACACAACTTAAAACATAAACATGACTGGCTGGAGGCAGTGGCTCACACCTGTCATCCCAGCATTTTGGGAGGCTGAGGTGGGTGGATGATGAGGTCAGGAGATTGAGTCCTGGCCAACATGGTGAAACCCTGTCTCTACTAAAACTACAAAAATTAGCTGAGCATGGTGGCTCACGCTTGTGATCCCAGCCACTCAGGAGACTGAATCAGGAGAATTGCTTGAACCCAGGAGGTGGAGATTGCAATTAGCCGAGATCACGCCACTGCATTCCAGTCTGGGCGATACAGTGAGACTCAATCTTGAAAAAAATAATAAAGAAATAAACATAATTATCAGGAAGTAGTATGAAAAATAGGACAATAAAAATTATCTTGAGGAAACTCCTATCAAGAAGAAGGAGTGGAAACACAGTATTTTCTCTCACCAAGGAACAATCCTCTTCCCACTTTTTTCATCTTGTTGGCAAAACTCAGGAACAGTTACATTCTACAGCCTCCAAAATGAATGTGAAAGCCACATAAGCAATAGCAATTGGGTAGGAATTGTGGAAGGAAGCCAGAGATATTGTCATGGAGAGATATCTTCCTGAAAGTGAGGGGAATACTGAGGAGTCAAAATCAGAATGGGGTAAACCAATGGGTGGATTGCCCCCCCAGACCTAATTTGATTTAGAGTAAGAGAGGAGGCAGGTGGAAATTAATAATCACACAGCAAGGCCGTGGTTGAAAGAAGCAGTCTGTGTCCATGAGGCAGAGAGCAAGAAAGTGAGCTATCCTAGAACAGCAGATGGATGACTTCTCTACTCCCCACCGCACACAGGACTCCTCCACAACACATGTCCATGAAACCCAAGTAGTGAATAACACACACACACACACACACACACACACACACACACATACACACACGTGCACACGCATATAATCTATACAAACATACTACAAGAAAAAGTCTATTTATAGATTAAGGAATCTCATCAGAAAAATATTGTCACCCAACAGAAATCTCTGACAACCTTTTCTACTAAGAAATGAAAACCAGACAATCAACCAAGCAGTTGTGTCCATGAAGCAAGACAACAGGGCAGAAATGCAAGAGCTGAAGAGATAATAGAGAAACTTAAGAAGCAACTGAAAGAAAAAATAAAAATAAGATGTGAAGCGACACAAAGGTGCAAACTCACAGCAAAAAGCACTACAAAGAAAAAAGATACAAAAAAGAAAAGAAGAAAAGTGAGCTAAATGGGTTATATGATTTGGAGAAAAAAAAATTAAAGAAGAGCCTGGGCGCGGTGGCTCATTCCCATAATCATGACACTTTGGGAGGCCAAGGTGGGCGGATTACCTGAGGTCAGGAGGTTTAGACCAGCCTGGTACAACATAGTAGTTGGGAAGCAGAGGAAGTATATTTCTTAAAACAGAGGGTATATCTTTTCTCAGATGCTTATGGAACAGTCATTGCCTTCAAGAGAACACATATTAGGCCACAATAAAATATGAATTAATTTGAGTGGCAGAACTACTATATACAACATACTCTGAGTACAATGCAATATATACCTAGAAATTAATAAAGCAAAAATAACCTAACAGTTATTAATTTAAAATATTATTTTAAATGACTTGAATAAAATAGAAAATCCAAATGAAAATCACAGAATACAATAAAAACATTGAGAATGGAAACACGACACAAGGCAACCCACACCATGCAACTAAACTGAGGCTCAGAGAAAAATTCATAGTTTTGAAAACAAGCACTTGTTAAAAGAAGGAATAAAAAACATGTTTTCATGTCAAGAAATATATAAACAACATAACCATAAAAGGCAGAAAAAATATATTAAGATGAAAATAGAAGTTGCTGAATAGAAGTTGCTGAATGGGCAGAAACAGCAAATAAACTAAAAAGCTAGTTCTTTAGTTGGGGGGAAAAAAAATCTATGCAGATGCTCCTTGACTTACAAGAGGTTTATATCACCATAAGTTCATTGTGAGTTGAAAACATCATAAGTCGAAAATGGACCTAATACATTTAACTATTAGATGTTGAAGTAGCTTAGCCTAGCCTACTTTAATGTGTCCAGAGCACCTGCATTAGCCTATAGTAGGGCAAAATCATCTAACAAAAAAGCCTACTTTAGAATAAAGTGTTAAATATCTCATGTAATTTATTGAATACTGAAAGTGAAATACAGAATGGTTGTTTGAGTACTTGAAGTATGGTTTCTACTGAATGCTTACCACTTTTGCACCATTGAAAACTCAAAAAATCATGTCAAACCATCGTAAGTTGACCATCATCTTTAATCAATAAACTTCAAACTAATATAAGGAAAGAGAAAATAAATATACAAAATTAAAATAAGGAGAATGGTAAATATGAAGGAAAGAACTTCTTTGCACAATTCTTCGTAAATTTAATAACCTGAATTAAATGGACAACTTTTTAAGAAAATAGAATTTATCAAAAAGATAGGAAATCTAATCAGACCAATTTCCACAGAAGCCAACAGTTATTTTGGACTTGATAATATTTTAACCAGTTTTAAGCAACTTTTAGAAATTATTATGAGTATTTCAAACCAGTGTTGGCTGGGCATAATGGCTTACGCCAGTAATCCCAGCACTTTGTGAGGCTTAGTGATCACCTGAGGCCAGGAGTTTGGGACCAGCCTGGCCAACATAGTGAAACCCAGTCTCTACTAAAAATACAAAAATTCGCCCGGTGTGGTGGCGCATGCCTGTAATTCCAGCTACTTGGGAAGCTAAGGCACTAGAATCGCTTGAACCTGGGAGGCAGAGGTTGCGGTGAGCTGAGATTGCACCACTGCACTCCAGCCTGGGCGACAGAGTGAGATTCTGTCTCAAAAAAAAAACCTAGAGTATCAAACCATAGTGTCATTCCAACGTTTGCTAACCATGCTCAGAAATAGAGTTAAAGAAATTAATAGCCACATATATCCTTCTCCAAAAGGAATCTATCAGAACACAAGGCTGTTCCTCACTTTCCACTTCCCACTCACAGTTGCCCCCCTTTTCCCTCTTGGTAAAAGAAATGCAGACGCCTCACACTTGAGGACTCCTAGCTTAATTCACTGTCTTGACATATAAGACTTTAAGGTGACCTCCAAAAAAGGAAAACTTAAAATATGTGTGTCCACTCAGCCTCCTTTAACTAAAGCACTATACAATCATCATAAATAGTAGGGGTTTGTGTCTTTCCTTTCTTTCTTTCTTTTTTTTTGAGACAGGGTCTTGCTCTGTTGCCCAAGCTACATTACAGTGGAGTGATCACAACTCACTAAAGCCTGAACGCTCCAACTCTTGGCCTCAAGTGATCCTCCTGCCTCAGCCTCCTTAGCAGCTAGAACACCATCATACCTGAGTGATTCTTTTTTTCGCTTTCTTAGAGACAAGATCCTGCTATGTTGCCTGGGCTGGTTTCAAACTCCTAGGCTCAAGTCTTGGCCTCCCAAAGTACTGGGGTTATAGGCATGAGCCACCGGGCCTGGCCCTGTAGTGCATATATTTCTGTTAAGGGTGTTAGGGATATCTGGGCCAGTGTTGGGATGGTCTGAACTCAGAGACCCATGACGACCTCATCCAGTGTCAAGGCTTTAAACACTGTCTGGATCCTAACTCCCGGTTTCTATCTTTTCCCCTTGCTTTGTTCTCAACATAACAGGCCAACTTCTTCTTCTCAACATCGGTTTACAGCATGTCCACGAACGTGAAATTCTTTCAGCTCACAAGGCCCAACACCATCTGGCGCCTTTCGTCTCTCAGAGCTCGCCGCCAGCTCTCCTCACTCACTCCGGCCTCCAGCCTCTCCTGCCAGCAAATGCCTTCCTCCTGGGAACCTTGGGGCTTGATGCTCCTTTAATCTCACTCGTCCTCATGCAGCCCCGTGCCTCACTCCCTCACCCCAGCCGCGCCCTCACTCAGATGCCTTCTTGTCAGCGAGGTTGACCACTCCGACTTATTTAGATCTGCATTCTCTACTTCCTATCCCCAGCGAGTTTTATTTTTATCTACAGCATATATCACCATCTAAAATACCACTGTGTATAGCTGATGGATTTATCTTGTCTGTCGTCAGCCTTTCCTCTTCAAAAGGAGGCTCCAGGAGGACACGGGTGATTTCTTTCCATTGTGTGAAGCTGAGACCCCCGTACCTAAAACAGCCTGACACAGGTGTCAGAAATAGTTACTGAATCCCTGGAATCATCACTGTATTCCTGGATTCAGGAATGGGGAAAAAAGTGCTCTGTCTGAGGATAGAACTGGATCAAGTTCCAAGGCAGCCTCAAAGTTTGGGTGGGTTTGGAGTAGGGAGTGATAAAAGGCATCATAGTGACATGGCCTGGGAAATTATGGAGTTTTGCTAGAGGAAGGCCAGTGTCAGAAGAACGTTTCAGGAAAATGGGTCCAGATTGCTTTTTAAGGCTGCAGAGAGCTGGGAGGAGAGCCACGGGAAGACAGACCTGGGAAGAACTGGAAAAGGGCTGTGAGGTATTGTCCAAGGAAGAGCAAGCCTGGCCAGTACTTGAATGACATGTGACCACCATGGTCCTCACTCACCACCATTAACAATCTATGAAAGATTTTACTTCTTTTTCTCCTCTATCCATAAAGTCGTGGTTGTCAAGTCTTACCTATTTTATTCACGGCATTAAAACAGACCATCCACCTCATGATTTTGCCTGGTAGTCCAGTAGGTCTTCCCTACCCTAACAGATAAAATAGAGGTTGGTTGGCAATTTGCTGCTGCATCTGTCAATTTAGAAATAATCCTTTTATCTTCTTCCTCATTAGCACAGAGCTCAGTGCTTCCTCCCAAGGATACCGGGTCTGAAAATCTGCCAAATACTTTGGAGCACGTCCTTTAAGATTTCAAATAGTGCAATCACATTTTGAAATTTGGCAAAGGCTTGAAACCAACACTTATGTTTTTTGTTTTTGTTTTTGTTTTTTTGAGACGGAGTTTTGCTCTTGTTGCTCAGGCTAGATAGAGTGCAGTGGCATGATCTTGGCTCACAGTAACCTCTGCCTCCCAGGTTCAAGAATTCTCCTGCCTCAGCTTCCCAAGTAGCTGAGATTACAGGTGCCTGCCACCATGCCCAGCTAATTATTTGCATTTTTAGTAGAGATGGGGTTTCACCATGTTAGGGAGGCTGGTCGCAAACTCCTGACCTCAGGTGATCTTCCAGCCTAAGCCTCCCAAAGTGCTGAGATTACAGGCGTGAGCCACCACCAAGTGAACATACAACCACACACAGAGTAAGGGAATACTTTTAGCAGCATAGATTCCAGTGCTTGCTTTCCTTCATAGATCTCTCTACATAGGAAAGGACTTCATGACTAAAACACCAAAAGCATTGGCAACAAAAGACAAAATAGACAAATGGGACCTAATTAAACTCCAAAGCTTCTGTACAACAAAAGAAACAATCATTAGAGTGAACCAGCAACCAACAGAATGGGAAAAAATTTTTGCAATCTACCCATCTGACAAAGGGCTAATATTCAGAATCTACAAACAACTAAAACAGATTTACAAGAAAAAACAAACTGATCCAAAAGTGGGTGAAGGATATGAACAGACACTTCTCAAAAGAAGACATATATGAGGCCAACAAACATATGAAAAAATGCTTATCATCACTGATCATTAGAGAAATGCAAATCAAAACCACACTGAGATATCACCTCACACCAGTTAGAATGGTGATCATTAAAAAATCTGGAGACAACAGATGCTGGAGAGAATGTGGAGAAATAAGAACACTTTTACACTGTTGGTGGGAGTGTAAATTAGTTCAACCATTGTGGAAGACAGTGTGGCGATTCCTCAAGGACCTAGAAATAGAAATTCCATTTGACCCAGCAATCCCATTACTGGGTATATACTCAAAGGATTATAAATCATTCCATTAAAAAGACACATGCACATGTATGTTCACTGCAGCACAGTTTACAATAGCAAAGAACTGGAATGAACTCAAATGTCCATCGATGATAGACTGGACAGGGAAAATGTGGCACATATACACCTCAGAATATGATGCAGCCATAAAAAATGATGAATCTGTGTCCTTTGTAGGGACATGGATGAACCTGGAAACCATCATTCTCAGCAAACTGACACAAGAACAGAAAATCAAACACCACATGGTCTCACTCATAGGTGGGTGTTGAACAATGAGAACACATGGACACAGGGAGGAGAGCATCGCACACTGGGTCTGTTGTTGGGGGTCAACGAAGGGACGGCGGAGGGGTGGGGAGGTCAGGGAGGGATAACATGGGAAGAAATGTCAGATGTAGGTGACGGAGGATAGAGGCAATAATCCACATCGCCATGTGTGTACCTATGCTGATCTGTACATGTACCCCAGAACCTAAAGTACAATTCTGCATGATCTGCACATGTTCCCTAGAACCTAAAGTACAATTAAAAAAAAAAAAAGAAATAAAACCAAGCACTAGGCCTATATTATTAATGCAAGAAGTGTTTGCCTGGGATTGGATGAGCAAAAATGTCATAAAATCGAAGTACCACAAATGTTTCACAATATGCTCAGCTCAGAGGTCCAACCGTAAATGGTCCTTGGAAACTCCTGAAGCCTTAAGAGACAACTCAGGAAAGAGGGGAGGCAATCTGTTCTGACGCTTGGACGTCTTGCAATGGAGACTCTCAGTATTATTTTCTAAGCAATCTTAATATCTGGAGAGAACATGGAATAGACTATTTCTATAATGGCAGATCTTACAAAAGAGATGCAGCTTCCCCAAAACATGTCTATGCTCAGTCACAGAGACCAAGCATCAAAATCACCTGCAGGGGTATCCCTAAGTTGCTCTCACACATGCGTTGACATTTGTATCAATTCAATGTACAGTAAATACTCCTTCGAGGGTCTCTTATGGACAAGACTTCAAGAGAAGAATATGATACATTTGGCCCCAAGGAACTCAACATCTAGTCCATGGTGTGTGGTGATGGGAATGCAGGTGCCAAGTGCTATGAACTGCACAGTGTCACCCCCAAAATTTATATGCTAAAGCCCTAAACCCCGGGTACCTCAGAATGCTTTTGGGGACAGAGTCTTTAAAGAGGTGATCAAGTTAAAATGAAGACATTAGGGTGGACCCGAATCTCCTCTGGTGTCCTTACAGGAAGACGAGATTAGGACAGGAGAGAGACCAGTGATGCAGGAGCCCAGAAGAGAGGCTGTGCAAGGGTGGAGCAAGAACATGCCATCCACAAGCCAAAGAGAGAGGCCTCAGGAAAAACCACCTGCTGCCACTGTGCACTCAGTAAACTCAGAGTGATATCAGCGTTCTAGACTCCAGAACTGGGAGAACATATGAACCACCCAGTCTGCGGTATTTTGTTATGGCGGCTCCAGCAAACGAACACACCTATATGTAAATCTATAACTGCAAAGCAACAAATGAAAAGATGAGGGATATGGCAACAAGAAGCAAGCAACTCCTTTGGAACCAGCTCTACACAAGGAACGTCATTTTTCCCTAGGTATGACTTTTATCCAATTCACTTGGATTAATGACAGCTACCATTTAGTGAGCACTTTTTATGTGCCAGGCACTAAATTAAGCACTTTTCATGCATTCACTTACTCAACCTTCACTGCAACCATGTAAGATCATTGCCATTGTTATTCCTAATGGGTACATGTGGACACTAAAACAGAGGTGAATTATGACCTTTGCCAAAGTCAGACAGCTACAAGAGGTGGAACTGGAGTTCAAGTCCAAAGAGTCCAAATCTAGAATCCTGATTCAGAACCACTGTGGATACTGCATGAACAGTACTCTTACATTCTCTAGTAAAGGGTTCAATGTCAACTTTAGTCCAGAAAAACATACCATTCAACACCTTCAACAAATATTACAAAGAATGCAACAGTTAGAAAGAGACTATCTATGCAACATTTCCTAACTACATTTCACCTCTTTGTTTCAATGCACTTGTGTAGCAAATATTCTATGAAACAGAATTTCTTAATTATTGATCTGGTCATGTCTTTACAAGCACTGTGACTATACCATGTGGTGTGGGAGTCACTCCACTGAATAAACAGACTTAGGTGAACAGTCTTGAAGAGAAGAAATAACAGCATGCTATCCACCATAAAAAGATCGGGTAGGTAGCAAAGTCTGTGTCTACACTACCTGCTGGCTTCTTTTCCACCCCTCCACATGGCTGCACGGCTGCCACTACTTCCTAATGGGAAGCTTTCCAGAATACAGACAGCATCCTCACTCTCCTGCCTCTCCCCTCCCCAGTATTTTTATTTAGTAGATCTGGTATGGGCCTAGGAAGTTATTCTTGAAAGTTTAAGAATGATTCCAATTCTCTGCCAGCTTTAAGAACCATAATAATATTGACAAAATTATAGATTTTCCAGGACACTCCAAGCTTTGATAATTTTGTGCTGACAGTTATTAGACCGTGTGATCTAAATTAGGGTTGGAAATGCCCCCATTTCTATTCCCATGTAGACTTACCCTTGCCCACTTCCAAAGCAATCTAGACTTTGGAACTACTCTATACCCTCACTGCTCTTTCCCTCACTCAAAGTACTTTTATCTAGTACAAAGATGCTAGATGTTGACCTGATTGAAGTAGGGCTATTAAAGAGGTAACTGAAGCTTCAGCTAAATGCCAGGGGGTAACACTGTCTGGGGAAATTGTTCACCAATACATCTCTGTTGCTCCTGATGTACTCCAAATTATTTTTAGTTTAAGCCTTTCATAAAGTTGTACAAAGAGGCTTTATTCATAAAACAGTAGGTTTGCTTGGCCTCCCACATCGTGGAAGGAAATGTAATATAGTAATTAAGTAAGCGGATATGTTATTATTGCAAATGTCAAGTTCATTGTAGCAGATGTTTCAACTGAAGATCACTACCCATTAAAATCAAACAACCAATAGGCCCTGACTCACCACCTGATTTAATGTGTCAACTTCAATGCTCAAGAGAATCAATCACAACTGTCTTCCATGTAATTGTCTTAACATTATTACATAACAAAGAATCTGATCTCAATTCTTATCACCTGCTACTCATAATTAAAATGTGAATGAGGGCTAATGACTGACACAGTTATGGGGTATAAAATGCACTATAAAATACCCTTACAATTTTGTGCATCTTGCTGGAGAAATCCTTTTTCTTCCCCCAAATAAATGGCATTATGATTAAGAAAAATTACTCAAAATGCGAAATAAGTATAAAAAAAATAACTGATGTGTTAATGTCATGCTAGAGCATAAGCCCGCTAAATCTCCTCTGACTCTCAAGAGAAATGTAACTTGCTTAAACTGACTACATTTTGTATTGATTTGGGCCCAGGTATTTTACACCTTTTAGTTTGGGATATATATATATGTGTATATACATATATACACCAATGTGATAAAATAAGATGACTAATATTTTTACCAAGTTAAAAAGTTTTATTATCTGGTAGGATATCAGCCACTGTAATATCTGTATCTTTTCGATTTTATTTCAGCATTTCTTTCTGATCTGACTATATAAAACTCCCACTTTCATATCTTCTTTTCAACCAGTTTTGTCATCCAGCTGATTCCCTCATTAGCAGTCACATGGATCTTATGAAAATAATGATAGTATACCGTTAGAAAAATATCTGCTACTAGTCAGGGTAGTAAGTATTAAGTATTCTTACATAAAAACTAAGAATACCACGTTGCAACAATTATCAGAAAAGGGTAATATGCAAATCCCCCTAAAATTTCCCAACTATATTCAGAAAAGAAAAAATCAGTGACTGCTTAGGTGAAAACAAGACTGCCCCAGGAATGTCTGTCAAAGTTGTATCCGGAACATTTTGAAAATACGGGTTAATTCAAATAAGCACTCACAAAATGCCCTCAATATGATTTTGAGAGGAATTATTACAAGTAGTAAGTATTCTCGAAAGTCAGGTTTAGGGTACAACTCTAAAGCAGAATAGGTGGTTTTCAAATTACTAGGTCATTAAAGACCTTTAAATCACTATGTTCTATCCATAATTCGCAAATGTACCACTGACTTGCACTGAAGAAAAAGACAGTGAGACACAACAAGGTCTTGTGGATGCAATTTATGAATGCAGAGTTGACCATAAAGTCCTAGGCACATTGGCAAACACACTTAGGAGTGAAAAGCTTATTTTTTGGTAAAGATCTCATAATTACTATTTATAATTTTAGCATCATTTAAATAATCTGGAAGCTTCTGAAGCTCATGTCTCATCTTCACCATGGACATGATCATATATTCTTACTCTAAGCATCTCTCATTTTTATTCTACCCGCTTCTCACTTCATAAATGATTTATTATAATAAATCCTATGCCTCTTCCTTCCTCTCTTATTCACCTCACTTTTCCCTCACTTCCCAGCTTTTCCTCTGCCTTCTTCCTCCCCGCTCCTCCTCTTCCACACCTGCCTCTCCCGCTTCCCCTATCTCTCTGACACTATTCTCTCCAACCACACAGAGGCTCCCTAGGTTTCTTTAGAAATAGAGGAATGATTTGCATGAATGTGGTAATGTGCATCTGCCTTTGTGGACTACCTTCCATTCCTCCTTTCTTCTGGGAATAGTAACTCCCTCCTTCTTTTCCTTTGTATTTTCCTTTTTTTTTTTAAATTGCATTTTAGGTGTTGGGGTACATGTGAAGAACACGCAAGATAGTTGCATAGGTACACACATGGCAGTGTGATTTGCTGCCTTCCTTCCCATCACCTATATCTGGCATTTCTCCCCATGCTATCTCTCCCCAACTCCCCACCCCCCGCTGTCCCTCCTCAACCCCCCCAGACAGACTCCAGTGTGTGATGCTCCCCTCCCTGTGTCCATGTGTTCTCATTGTTCAACACCCGCCTATGAGTGAGAACAGACGGTGTTTGATTTTCTGTTCTTGTGTCAGTTTGCTGAGAATGATGGTTTCCAGGTTCATCCATGTCCCTACAAAGAACACAAACCCATCATTTTTGATGGCTGCATAATATTCCATGGTGTATATGTACCACATTTTCCCTGTCCAGTCTTTTCTTTTTTTATAGACAGTGTCTCACTCTATTGCCCAGGCTAGAGTGCACTGGCACAATCACAGCTCATGACAATCTTAAACTCCCGGGCTTCCAAGATCCTCCTGCCTCAACCTCCTGAGTAGCCAGAACTACGTGTGTGCTCTACCATGCCTGGCTAATTTTTTTTTTGAGATGGGGTCTCACTATGTTGCCCAGGCTGGTCTCAAGCTTCTGGTTTAAAGTGATCCTGCAGCCTTGGCCTCCCAAAATGCTGGCATTACAGTTGTGTACCACCACGCCCAGGCCCCTCTTTCTTTTCTCTAGCTCACCCCCACCCTCACATCATGCACTTTAGCATGAATATCAATAGGGGTTGAACCACATGAAATTGTCAAGTTTGTAGGTCAGATTTACCTCTTTCAAATCCAAGCATAAAATATTTGGTTTGCTTAAACTACATTATGTAGGATGAAATTAACAGCTCAACTGGGATTCTCAACACACTGACTAGAAACAGCTCTTAGAGAAGATAATTCAAAGACGAATTTAAAATCAATCCCACAGTGAGTAAAGCCAACTTCTTTACCAAGTAATTCAGTCACATGGGACCAAGGGACTCAGTGTGACATTTTCTTTTCACAGGATATGTGCAACCATGCTGCTTTAAAGGGAAGAAATAACATAAGCTGATTTTATTTCCACCAGTGAAAAAAGTTTTCAATACAGCAGCTTTCATTGACTCAGCATGGCTAACAAAATAACATTATCAATGAAAATAAAATAATAGATCAGCTGTACAATCTAGGCATTTTTGTTTTCAGAGGCCCTCTCTAACATTTCTCTTTAGAGAACTGTGAATGCCCGGTTCCTGTGAAAGAAAACCACCCTGCTGTTTTTTCTACTCCTGCTGAGAGACTTGCAAAAAATAAATTGTTTTTTTTCCAGCTGGAAATCAATTGGTTTGAGGACTGCTCTGGTCCCTAGGAAGTTTTCTTTTCCCCCATGGGGGGAAGAGATCCTCTGTCCCCCTCCTGGACCAGACTTTGCCCCTATTGGATAGTTTCCAAAGCTGAAACCTGAAACAGACGAAAAAGCATATCCAAAAAACGTGCCACTGAAGGGCAGCTAACTATTCAAATGGCAAGTCCAGACCCTCCATCTCGCTGGGTCTCCTCCTGCCTCCCGTTGGGAAGGAGGGGAAGAGTACCCTTTCCAATTTGACTCCTGATTGAAAGCAAGGGCTGTGGCTGTCCTCTTTGCTGAAAAGCCTCCTTTTGTTTTTCTTTTCTACTGTCAGGAAGCCTGCCTCAGAGAAGTGTACCATGCATACCAATGAGGAGAGAGGAGAACAGAGGTGATTGAAAGTGAAGATAATTTTTCCCTGTCATTTGCAGGGTGCTCCTCGAATCATGCCCCCTTTGTGATTCCATTTCAAAACACATTCTTGCCAGCTCCCAGCCAGGAGGTCTTTCCTTAGTGATGTGCACTACTGTCATGGAGTTCAGCTTCTGTTATCACTTGAGGAGCTGAAAAGCGTTCAGATTCAAGGAAGTCTCTCCTCTGCGCAAATCAGCAGCACTTAATACTCACGAGGATGAGGACTGAGACAGGGAAGAAAGGTGACAGGGAGAAGAGTGGCAGAGAGAGAGGAAATGATTCTTCAGCTTATTTCGCTGTTGAATAAAGCTGAAAACAACTATTTCTGGTTTCTCTCTTTAAATCTTGGGGGTATAGGATACAAAGTCATACAAAAATGAAAACGAGAGGAATGAACATATTTATCCAGTCCTTTGTGGTTTCACAGTGATCTACCTACAGCAACACATTATTTTAAATTACAATAATCTATTTAAAGAGAAAGACAGTGAAATTTACCTTTAAAAATGCTATATTGCAGGGATGTTTGTTTTGTTTTGGTTTTGTTTTTTTTTTTTTTTTGGAGACAGAGTCTCACTCTGTCACGCAGGCTGGAGTGCAGTGGTGTGATCTCAGCTCACTGCAACCTCCGGCTCCCAGGCTCAAGCGATTCTCCTGCCTCAACCTCCTGAGTAGCTGGGACTACAGGTGTAAGCCGCCACGCCCGGCTAATTTTTTGTATTTTAGTAGAGACAGCATTTCACCATGTTGCCAGGCTAGTTTTGACTTCTGAGCTCAGGCAATCCGCCTGCCTCCGCCTCCCAAAGTGCTGTGATAACAGGTGTGAGCCACTGCACCCAGCCTGCAGGGATGTTTTAAAAGACAAAAATTAAATGGCAATTCAAAAATATTTGTCAGGCATTTAAAAATGTATTTCAAGACAAGTATTTGAAACTTACAAGAAGTGACTGGGTTAATTAGGAAAATGAAATACCTTCTCAAAACAGTAAACCTTGAGATATATCTGTAGCTCTTAAACCAGAATGACTATTAATCACTAACAAATTTACTTTCTAGACAAAAGATGGACCACTTAGACAGAACAGTATAAAAAACGAGGAATTTTAAATTAAGCCTAACATCATGTAACAGATGTTAGGTTTTCTCCTCTACCCCAAGGAGGGCTGTAATACTGTTTGAGATGACAGTTGTCAACTGTGCAATGTGTGTGATAAATTACAGAAGCAAAAACATAGCATTATTATTTAATGATCCATTTTAAATATCACTATCATTTAAATACCACGTGTAAGAAAAACTGTATAAATCTGGCAAGGAAAAATACACAATCCAGAAAAAAATTACAGTGATGAGGTTTTTCTTTGAACACAGTTATCATTTTTAAAAATATCTTATCACCTTTATTAACTATAATTATTAGGAGACTGGAGACAAATATATCCATTGAAGCAAACTGAGTTTCTTTCAAGGGTCCCTATCTTTTTCCTCTAACCTTTTCAGGCCCACATCCCCCATCTCACTACACCACATTAAAGTTACTTTAAAAACACCAAAAATGTTTCCTGTGTTAGGAATTTGAATCTGTCAATGCTGGCACTTGTTTAGACCCTGGAGCTCCCTTTGCTTTAAACACAATGTCCGACTATTGAGAAAAAAAAATTTGCCATAAAGAAAACCATAGTATTCCTTTGTTCACAGCAGAGATGTTTTCTTTTTTTCTGCCATGGAAAACAACAATCACAGAAAGAAGGTAGTTTACAAAATGAGATCTTAAATTTTGTTAAAAACGGAAGAGTAAGTTGATCCTGCTGAAACTAACACTGCTACAAATGATTTACAGCCAACATTACTGCCATGACAATGGAACAAGAAATGACACACCAGGGGATTCAACGTACATTTCTGGAGTTGAACTCCACAAAGCAAATTGCTGAACTTGGGTCATATCCTGCCATGACGAGGGCAGGTCTAGAGCAAGGCTCAATCTAGAAGGTATCTGGACCGAGAATTCTGGGGTACAATGAATAACAATGAAAAACAAAGATGTCATCCACAGGAAGTGGGGACTACGGCACTCACTGTGGACTCCTACACCGCTACCTCCTTTTGCTATGAAACCCTATTCTTCACGGCAATCCAGTATATATTCAAACAGAAGAACAACAGGCGTAAGGACTACTCAACTAACTTAAAGTATCCTACTGTCCATGGAATTCCAGCAATAATAAGTAAAGTTTCATCTCCTTGGTCTTGAATGTCTTCAATTAAAACAATTTCCCTTCCCACCACTACAAATGTGCACAATGACACATTAGATACAATTGTGCTTTCTGGAAACTGATAATTGATAGAGAGCTCTTCAAGCTCAATTGTAAGTTAAATTTTATTGCTTATCTTTTATTATATCCCCAACAAGAAAAAAATTGAGCTTTAGAACTGTATGCTTAAAACTGCGTAACTAATGTTTTGTATAAGAAATACGAATATCTGCTGGGCCGCCAAGATGGCCGATTAGGAGCAGCTGAGGATTGTAGCTCCCAGTGAAAACGTGGAGGGTGAGTGGACGCCACATTCCCAGACGGATTTTTATTGCCCACAGACCAGGAGATTCCCAGGGGGAGGAGCCCCACGGGTCGCCAGCGCACCTGGTTTGGCCGGCACGGCTGGTTTGGCCAGCGCGGCTGTTTTCGCCGGCTCGGCTGTGTTTGCCTGCGCGGCCGTTTTCGCTGCCACCGTTTGGAGCGGCGCCCCGGCGCAGCGGTTCCCAATACAAAAGACGTGGGTCCAGGTGCCGTTTTAGCTGGCAATTGGAGCTCCGGGAAGGCAGAGCCGCCCATTCATTTGATTAAAAAAGGGGACTGAAACAGACAGCCAGGCCAGGAGATTTCCCAGGCAAAAAAACGCCAGCACCCGCAGTTTCAGCCGGCGCAGTGGGTCACCGCAGGGGAAA
>PVKV010033615.1:0-18520 GCA_004027835.1 Alouatta palliata
AAAAAAAAAAAAAAAAAAAAAAAAAAAAAAACACCTTATGTTAATATGCTACATTTGTCACAATGAGCCATTATTGATACATTATCAACTAGACTCCATACTTTAGATTTACTCAGTTTCCCCCTAATGTCCTTTTCCCCTGAGAATCCCATCTCATAATCATCCTGCCTCTTGGATGTAATGGTTTCTTAGACCTTCCCTGTTTCTGATGACCTTATAGTTTTGGGGAGTACTGGGCAGGCATATGGTAGGAAGCCCTTCTATCAGGATTTGTCTGGTATTTCCTCATGACTAGACTGGGGTTTTGGGTTTTGGAGAGGAAGACCAGAAGTCAGGTGCTATTCTTGCCACATCTCAAGGGCTCATGCTGACTTTCATCACCTGACTGAGGTAAGCTTTGCCAGGTTTCTCCACTGTAAAGTTACTCTTTTTCCTTCTTCCTTTCTGTCCTGGACCCTTTGGAAGAAAGTCACTGTGTGCAGCCCACATTTAAGAATTGGGGAATTATGTTCTGCCTCCTTAAGGGCAGAATATCTACACAGTTTATTTGGAATTCTCCTGCATGGGAGATTTGCCTGTTCTCCCTCATTTATTCAGTCATCCATTTATATCAGCATGGACTCACAGGTATTTATTTTATACTGTGGGATATGATCTCAAACGACTTAATTTTGTTGCCAAGCAACTCTTTGTTGCTGTGGCTTCACTGTACCACTTTTTAGACTAAAGGTGGACGAGGGGCATGGGTGGGTATAAAAGGTCTAATTATACTGAGTTGCCAACCTTGTTTTCCTTTCTGGAAGGAGAGCTGGGAAAACTCTCCCAACTCATGGGCAAGAGGAGGCAGGTTAAATAGCCCAGTTTGGGCCAAGTGTGGAAGCTTACACCTGTAATCCTGCCATTTTAAGAGGCCAAGGTAGAAGGATTGCTTGAGCCCAGGAGTTCAAGTCCAGCCTGGGCAAGATGGTGAGACCCTATCTCTTGAGTAAGTAAATAAAATAAATAGCCCTGTTTGACTGCCAGCCCCTCCTGCCTCAGCCTCAGCCTCAGCCTGCACTAGGTAGCTGGGAGACAGGCCTTCCATGGGCATGGGATTGGCACTCCTCTGGGGGGAAGCGTTAATCTCCTTTACCCAAAGAGGCTGATCCCATGAATTCCTGTCTTTCCATTTTAAAAGACATGGTCTCGCCGGGCGCAGTGGCTCACGCCTGTAATCCCAGCACTTTGGGAGGCCGAGGCGGGCGGATCACAAGGTCAAGAGATCGAGACCATCCTGGTCAACATGGTGAAACCCCGTCTCTACTAAAAAAAAATACAAAAAACTTAGCTGGGTGTGGTGGCGCACGCCTGTAGTCCCAGCTGCTCGGGAGGCTGAGGCAGGAGAATTGCTTGAACCCGGGCAGTGGAGGTTGCAGTGAGCCGAGGTCGTGCCACTGCACTCCAGCCTGGCGCCTGGTGACGAAATGAGACTCTGCCTCAAAAAAAAAAAGACATGGTTTCACTTTGTCACCAAATGAGTGCAGTGCAGTGGTGTCATCATGGCTCACTGCAGCCTCGATCTCCAAGGTCAAGCAGTCTTCCCATCTCAGCCTCCCAAGTAATGGACTACTGGTGTGTGCCACCACACCCAGCTAATTAACAACATTTTTTTTTTTTTTTCCAGACGGAGTTTTGCTCTTGTTGCCCAGGCCTGAGTGCAATGACGTAATCTCGGCTCACAGTAACCTTTGCCTCCTGGGTTCAGGCGATTCTCCTGCCTCAGCCTCCCCAATAGTTGGGATTACAGGCATGCACCACCACGCCCAGCTAACTTTTGTATTTTTAGTGGAGACAGGGTTTCTCCATGTTGATCAGGCTGGTCTTGAACTCCCAACCTCAGGTGATCTACCCACCTTGGCCTCCCAAAGTGCTGTACAGGTATGAGCCACTGTACCCCACTGGATCCCAGTCTTCAGGCTGAAGTGAGCAAGTGCTTTGAGAACTCCATGTTCAGTTACCTGCTGATTACAGCGGGGCCCTGTTCTGGAAGGCTTTTGTGCTACGAGACCAGGGCAATAAGGGGCTAATTCCCCTGCATTCTGGTCCCTTCACATTCCCGTTGGGTCTTCCTACCTGAACCTACCATGCACTTCTTCTCTCTCACCTTCTACTCCCTGCTAACTCCCTGTCCACACTGGAATCTTCGTGCACCTAAACCCCCACAGCTGGGACTGGCGGCACGCACCTGTAGTCCCAGCCACTTGGGAGGCTGAGGTGAGGGGATCACTTGAGCCCATAAGGTTGAGACCAGCCTGGGAAACAGGGAGATCTCATCTCTAAAAACATAAAACTCCCCCTGTGCCCTGGGCCTATTCCCCATTCTTGACACCCATGAGCCCCGGTCCCCCTGTTCACATTCCTGGCTTCTGGTGTGCTTCACCACCCCATAGGCTCTAAGCTCCCAGAAGGCAGGCTGGACATCTGATCACCTGGCCCTGTTCCCTCCAGGCTGAAGTCAAGGCCTCCTTTCTCTGCCCTCAGGACGCTAACGCTACAGACAAGGGGACTGAATACAGTGGTATCTTGGGATTGAGCTGTTAGGGTACCTTCAGGCCTGTGTGGCAGGAAGGCAGGGGAGAGGCTAGGCTGTGACTGTTGTGTGCCTCAGGGAGGAATGGGACGCCCACCTGCCTTGGCCCCTCTTGGTCCCACCCAGCCTTGCCAGATTCTTAACCCTGGGAACCCAGCTGTGGGTGCCCATCGAGGCCGTTGGCGGGGCAATTAACACACTGAATGGATGCCAACAGGGTTAATCACGGCTGCATTTATAGAGGTGCCTTTCTCTGAGGACTTCCAAACTTTTGCTCTGTATGATCTCATTCCTCCTCTGGGATCCCCCACCCTGGAATGTCACCAAGAGACTCGAGGCCAGGCAAAGAGTGAGTGAACAGTGGGCTAAGGGCAGTGCCAGAAAAAGCCCAGGCTGCTGCCACCCACTTGGGCAGGCAAGTGGATGGACGAGTATTTGCTCTGGCAGAGAATAGGGACCTTCATTCAATGCGCCACACATAAGAGGCCCGCCTGTCATGAGCCAAGTGCTCCGACTGTGCCAGAGCCTGCTCTGGAACCCACATCCAGCATGGCAAACCCACACAGCACGGACAGGTGCTTTACAGCGTGCCCCTGAGTCCTTTGAGAGTGCAGACCGGGCAGTGGCTGGAACTGTAGGAGTCGGGCGACAGGTTGCCGAAGAGACCTCTCCCCAGAGCAGGTGACCTTAGGGGTAGACCCTGAGGAAGGGGTCAGGGGATTTCTGAGCTAAGGGATTAGCCTGACAGGGAATGGTTGTGGGGAGCCGTGATGAGGATGCTACCCTACGTGAGTGACAAGGGGCCACACCAAGGAATTGGGGACTTAGTTGAAAAGGGCAAGCTGGGTGCAGTGGCTCACACCTGTAATCACAGCAATTCGGGAGGCTGACGTGGGAGGACTACTTGAGGCCAGGATTTGGAGCCTTATTAAAAAAAATTAAAGGAAAGGACAGGTATTGGAAGTCAGCAGAAGTTTTTTTGTTTGGAGACAGAGTCTCGCTCTGTCGCCCAGGCTGGAGTGCAGTGGCAGAATCTTGGCCTCCTGGGTTCAAGTGATTCTCCTGCCTGAGCCTCCATAGTAGCTGGGACTACAGGCGCCCGCCACCACGCCCAGCTAATTTTTGTATTTTTAGTAGAGATGGAGGGTTTCTCTATTTTGGACAGGCTGGTCTCTAACTCCTGACCTCGTGATCCGCCCACCCTTCAAAGTGCTGGGATTATAGGTGTGAGCCACTGCCTCTGGCCAGGAGTTTTTAAGCAAGGGAATTAACCATTTTAGATCATTCCGGCATTGGAGTAGAAGGGATACAGCCGAGGAAAAAGCACCAGGTGAGAGACTAAGTTGATCCAGGTTTAAGGCATTGAGGGGCTGAACTTGAGATGGTGCCTGAAAATGTGAGGCCGGGAGCTAGAACTTGCTTGTGTGAAGGGCCTAGGGAGAGGAAGAAATGAAAGATCACTGGGCAAGGTGCTGCTGCAGGGCCAGGTGGCAGGACGGGCAGCAGGGGAAGGGGCCAGACCAGCCCTGCCTGCAGGGCGATGTGCACTGAGTGAGCTCAGGGTGAGAAGAGCTTTTGAGGCAGTGCTCCCCCTTCCCCAGCTTGGCAGGCACACCAGCTGGTGCGGTTTCACGGCCTCATTCCTCCCCCTACAGGCTCCTGGAAGCACAGCACTTTCTCCTAAAAGTGAACAGGTCTATGGCTTGAACATCTCAGGTCCAGTCCCAGAGTTTCCAGATCAACCCCTTGGCTCTCCTCAGGCCGGCCATGTGAGCCCCCTTAGCAGCTGGGTTTAAAAAAAAAAAAATCAAGAATGATTGAAAGGGCCGGGCCTGTAATACCAGCATTTTGGGAGGCTGAGGCGGGTGGATTGCCTGAGGTCAGGAGTTTGAGACCAGCCTGGCCAACATGGCGAAACCTACTAAAAATACAAAAATCAGCTGGGTGTGGTGGCATGCGCCTGTAATTCCAGCTACTCGGGAGGCTGGGCAAGAGAACTGCTTTAATCCCAGGAAGTGGAGGTTACAGTGAGCCAAGATCACACCACTGCCCTCCAGCCTGGGCGACACAGCGAGAAAAAAAAAATGATTGAAGGCAGTTTCTAGAGACCAGTCTGTCCTGCTTGGAGAATGGGGGAGGCTGCCATGTGGCTGCAACAGCTGGAGCCAAAAAATGCACCATCTTTTTTTTAATTATTTTTTTTCAATTTTATTTATTTATTTATTTTTTCTTTTTCTTTTTTTTTATTTTTTCTTTTTTAAGACGAGGTTTCACCATGTTGGTCAGGCTGGTCTTGAACTCCCGACCTCAGGTGATCCGCCCGCCTTGGCCTCCAAAGTGCTTGGATTACAGGCGTGAGCCACCACGCCCAGCCTTATTTATTTATTTATAAAGACGGGGTTTCATCATGTTGGTCAGGCTGGTCTCGAACTCCTGACCTCAGGTGATCTACCCACCTCAGCCTCCCAAAGTGCTAGGATTACAGGCGTGAGCCAAGGCGCCTGGCCTTTTTTTTTTTTTAAAGAGATGGAGAGACCAGGCGCGGTCGCCTGTACTCCAGCCTGGGCTATAGAGCAAGACACCATCTCAAAAAAAAAAAAAAAAAAAAAAAAAAAGAGAGATAAGATCACACATCTCAGAGGTGTTCGACTGTGATAATTTCATTTATAATCTAAACCAACTTTATTTTATTTTACTTCAGAGACAGAGTCTCGCTCTGTCGCCAGGCTGAAGTGCAGTGGGCATGATCTCGGCTCACTGCAACCTCTGACTCCCTGGTTCAAGTGATTCTCCTGCCTCAGCCTCCCAAGTAGCTGTGATCACAGACACGTGCCACCATACCCAGCTAATTTTTGTATTTTCAGTAGAGATGGGGTTTCTCCATGTTGGCCAGGCTGGTCTCAAACTCCTCACCTCAGGTGATCCACCCGCCTCGGCCTCCCAAAGTGCTCATACTTTATTGATTACTGAGTGGGCTGGGAAGTATGGTCCCCTGGGTGAAGGTGGATATGAATGTGATTTAAACAGTGAAACGCTGTACATATGTAGAGTTACTGCTGTTACTGCAGATGCTGGGAAGAGCTGCTCACCTTCTCAGTAACTCTGTCTTGACCTCTGCTTACCTCCTGTGCTGAGGTCAGCCCTATCTTCTCCACGTGGGCCAGTGGTGGCTCCTGCCCTCCAGCCAATATCAGAGAGGATGGAGGCACCTTGTCTTCCTCCCAGCCCTGCCCATTTTCATGACTGACCTTCTCACGCACCCTGGACCTTGCCAACCCGAGATGCTCACTTTAGAGACAAGGGAGGATGCAGATACTGGGGTTCAGGGGTAGCCTCAGCTGAGGGCCTGCTGACCAACCAAATGGTATCATCAGGGGCAGGGGCTGGCCCTCGTCCTGGGCTGGGGGTTGGGCCAGCACCTTCTCAGCACCAAGATCATGACTCTGAGCAAACTGTTTACCAGAGCAGCAAAGGAGCTATTTATAGCCTCAGCTGCTGCTTTCTCTGGTTCACGGCGGAGGAGGCAGGGTGGCTCCTCAGAGCAAGGAAGGTAGTCGGGTGGAGGGAACCTGGCTCTGCCCAGGTGCCCCTGCCCAACCCCCTGGGCCCCACCCATGGCAAGGGAGACCTTCCCCTTTACCTCTTCCACGCTGCGCTCTCTCCGCTTGCAGCGGGAGTAGCTGGAATGGGAGGACCGGCGGTGGGCAGCTGCCCAACAGTGCCGGAGCCGCAGGTGCCCGTCAAGTCCCCAGGCTCGACTCACTAGGCCTCACCGTTCCTGTGGAGACTCAGCTGTCCACCATGCCCTGTTCTCCGGCGACCTGCAGCAGGTCCAAGCCCTGTTCCAAGATGAAGAGGCTGCCAACATGACTGTGGAGACCGTGAGCAACCAGCTGGCCCGGTCAGCTCAACAGGGTAGGGGGCACCAGAAGAGGGCAGAGAGGAGGGAGAAAGAAGGGGAGTGGGTAGGGAGGAGGGAGAGTCTAGGCCCCTCCCTTCCCTGCAGACCACAGACTAGAGCAGCCCTTTCCACCACCCATCCTAGCTCCCTCCTAAACAGAGAAGAGGCAGAGTTAGCAGTCGGTATGCCTTTTAAGAATTAAAAGTTATATTCTTGGCCTTGGCACGCTGTCTCATGATAGTAATCCCAGCACTTTGAGAGGCCGAGGCCGAGGCTGGACTACTGCTTTAGACCAGGAGTTCAAGACCAGCTTGAGCAACATAGAAGACCCCATAGCTACAGGAAAAAAAAAACAGGGCATAAATTCTACTGTAGAAGCATGTGCCATTAATTTTATAACTAGCCCCAAACCGACTGGGTAGATTTTTTAAAAACTATTTTAAATACCAGTATAATGAACATCTTTATGTACCTGCCAGATGATATCCTTAGAATATATTCTGGCTAGGCCGGGCACGGTGGCTTACACCTGCAATCCCAGCATTTTGGGAGGCCAAGGTGGGCAGACCATGACGTCAGGAGATGGAGCCCATCCTGGCCAATATGGTGAAACCCTGTCTCTACTAAAAATACGAAAATGGGCTGGGTGTGGTGGCATGCAGCCGTAGTCCCAGCTACTTGGGAGGCTGAGGCAGGAGAATTGCTTGAACCCGGGAGGCGGAGATTGCAGTGAGCTGAGATCACACCACTCTAATCCAGCCTGATGACAGAGTGAGACTCTGTCTCAAAAAAAAAAGAATATATTCTGGCCAGCAGGTCTGTCCAAGTAAACTAAATACCCTAGCTGAGATCACTATGATCTCAAGATTGACAAGAAATTGCTCAAACCCCACCCATGGATCTGGGGCTTGAATCCTTGGGAGAGCATAAGCTCCCCCAGTCACTACAGGTTCCAAATTCCTGCTTGGCTGTGACCCAACCAGGGCATTCTGCTCTTGTCCTGCCGCTTGTCCATAATCCCCCAAGATGGAACTCAGCCTTAATTTCATGTCTACTAAAAAACAAAACATGCTTTACTCAAGACTTAGAAAAACCAGGGGTGGACTGTGCTGCCATGCAAACAACTTCTAGTTTGATATGAGGCATCTATGCCCTTTAAATAAGTCCCTTACCACTGCCACCATTCAAATCCAACACTAGTCCAACGATCACCCTCTCTTTATTCATTTCCCATCCGCACCTCTTATTCTCCCCTCCACCATTCCCCCATTTCCATCCAACCCTCCCTGCCCCAGGAGTATCCCAGAACTCAGTTCTGCTCTTTGGCCATTCCCAAACTCAGCTCCAGGCCCCTTGTGCGTAACTACCCATCCACCTTTTTTGTTCATCCAAGACCAAGATGAACATTTTTTCTTTTTAAACTAAAAAAAAAATAGCCAGGTGGGGTGGCTCACACCTGTAATCCCAGCACTTTGGGAGGCCGATCATAAGGTCAAGAGTTTGAGACCAGCGTGACCAATGTGGTAAAACCCCATCTCTACTAAAAATACAAAAACTAGCCAGGCCTGATGGCAGGTACCTATAATCCCAGCTACTAAGGAAGCTGAGGCAGGAGAATCACGTGAACCCGGGAGGCGGAGGGTACAGTGAGCTGAGATCACATCATTGCACTCCAGTCTGGGCAACAAAGCAATACTCCATGTCAAAAAAAAGAAAAGAAAAGAAAAGAAAAAATAGAGACATTCTTCTGATCATGGTTTTGCTGTACAAAAAAGAAAAAAAATAGAAACAAAGTCTCACTACGTTGCTCAGGCTGGTCTGGAACTCCTGACCTCAAGTGATCCTCCCACCTCAACCTCCCAAAGTGCTAGGATTACAGGTGTGAGCCACCATGCCAGGCCCCAAGGGGAACAAAAAAAGCCATTGACACTATTAGCCATTCAAAGACCTTGAGGTTTCCTTAATGGGATTCACTCTACTTAGTTGGCTCCTGTGGTTTTATACAGCAATTAATTTTTTTATGACACATACTATGTTTTGTTACAGATTGATAAACTGTTCTAAAAGGCTGTTCCAATTTATTCTTCCAGTTTAGGACTTGAATAAGCCCCTTTCCATAGTGATAAACTGTTCTAAAAGGCTGTTCCAATTTATTCTTCCAGTTCAGGACTTGAATAAGTCCCTTTCCATAGTGATAAACTGTTCTAAAAGGCTGTTCCAATTTATTCTTCCAGTTCAGGACTTGAATAAGCCCCTTTCCATAGGTACAGCCTGGCACAGTGTTTGTGCTCAGCAAACCATGCAGCAGGAAGGCCAGTGTCAGCTGGAACCAGAATCCCCACTTCCTGCCTTCCCGTCTTATGCACCACCCCTCAATATTATTTGTTCTCCCCACGGTTCTGGATGCTGACCCCCAAGACCAAGCAGAGGGCACCCCTCACCATCGCTGCAGCCCGAGGCTACACAGACTGCGCTCGTCACCTGATCCTGCAGGGAGCTGAGCTGGATGCCTGTGTCGGGGGTCGTTCTGCCTTGCACGAGGCCTGTGCCCGGGCCCAGCTCGACTGTGTTCGGCTGCTGCTTTTTGGAGCCAAGGCTAATGTGCTGTCCGAGGAGGGCACGACTCCCCTGCACCTCTGCACAACTCCCGAGTCCTTGCAGTAGGTGCCCGGGGGCTGAATGGTTTGGGGAGGCATGTGTGGGTGTCTCCAGCTCACAGGGCCAGAAGAGGGAACCTGACAACGACATGCAGCTTTATGGTTCACAAAGCACCTCACATACATGTCTTTAGAATAACCTGGGGACAGGCCTCATTCTACAGTGAGAAAGATGAAGCTCAGAAAGGTTTAGTAACTTGTCCAAGGTCACATCTGCTAAACCCAGGAAGCAGAAGGCCTGTTGCTTTCTGGAAAACTCTGTTCCAGTTGCAGTCTCCAATTCCCTGTGAACCTCTGTAGCCAAATTCCTAGCTGGTTTTTTTTGTTTGTTTGTTTTAGACAAAGTCTTGCTCTGTTGCTCAGGCTGTAGTGCAGTGGTGTGATCTTGGCCACCATGCCCAGCTAGTTTTTGTATTTCTAATAGAGAGGGTTTTGCCATGTTGGCCAGGCTGCTCTTGAACTCCTGACCTCAAGTGATCTCCCCCTCCTCGGCCTCCTAAAGTGGTGGGATTATAGGCATGAGCCACTGTGCCCAGTTCAAATTCCTACTTGTTTTGAAGTATTAAGAAAGATCTGGCTGGGCGTGGTGGCTCACACCTGTAATTCCAGCTACTAGGGAGGCTGAGGCACAAGAATTGCTTGAACCCAGGAGGCGGCGGTTGTAGTGAGCCAAGATTCTGCTACTGCACTTCAGCCTGGGCAACAGAGCAAGACTCTGTCTAAAAAAAAAAAGAAAAAAAGAGGCGAGGTGTGGTGGCTCATGCCTGTAATCCCAGCACTTTGGGAGGCTGAGGAGGGCAGATCACCTGATGTCAGTAGTTCAAGACTAGCCTGGCCAATATGGTAAAACCCCGTCTCTACTAAAAATTTTAAAAACCTCAGCCAGGTGTGGTGGTGAGCGCTTGTAATCCCAGCTAATTGGGAGGCTGAGGCAGGAGAATTGCTTGAACCCAGGAGACAGAGGTTGCAGTGAGCCAACACAGTGCCCATGCACTCCAGCCTGGGCGACAGAGTGAGACTCCATCTCAAAAAAAACAAAAACAAAAAAAGGGCCGGGCGTGGTGGCTCACACTTGTAATCTCAGCACTTTGGGAGGGTGAGGCAGGCGGATCACAAGGTCAGGAGATCAAGACCGTCCTGGCCAACATGGTGAAACCTCATCTCTACTAAAACTACAAAAATTAGCTGGGCGTGGCAGCACATGCCTGTAGTCCCAGCCACTCAGGAGGCTGAGGCAGGAGAATTGCTTGAACCCAGGAGGTGGATGCTGCAGTGAGCCAAGATTGTGCTACTGCACTCCAGCCTGGGCGAATACTGAGACTCCATCTCAAAAAAAAAAAAAAAAAAATTAGTATTTGGAAAAAAAAATTAGCCCATGATTAGAGTTTACCAAGGAGATAAATTCAGTAGTTTATGGAAGACTGACTACTACCCATGTCTTGGCTACAGAGCAAAACACCTACCTGGATATGTGTGCAAGAATTTTGGCCATTTTGGGGAAAGGTATTTGGTTATCAGGGTTTCACTGAGGTTGGTGGATCTATTCCTGAGTTTCCATCGGCTGCCATTCTGGCTTTTTAACAATAAGTTACTGTTAGCTTGGTTTCATCATTATTAATTTAGCTTGTTGCATGTTTGGTTTACCTTGCAATAGGTAAGGATGCATGTTTGCCACAACAGTGTTCTGGCCTATAATTTTCCCTGGAACTGGGAAACATGTCCTCTCTAAAACCTGTTTTTGTTTTTGTTGTTGTTTTTCCTTTTTTTTTTTTTGTTTTGTTTTCTCTAGGGGAAAGTGGAGGAGGGCGGCCCCAAGTGCCTGCCTTTGCTTGAATGAGTGTGGCCTGGTTTAGAAGTGTTTTTTTTTTAAGATGGAGTCTCTCTTTGTCACCCAGGCTGGAGTGCAGTGGCGCAATCTCGACTCACTGCAACCTCCGTCTCCCAGGTTCAAGCGATTCTCCTGCCTTAGCTTCCTGAGTAGCTGGGATTACAGGCACACGCCACCACGCCCAGCTACCTTTTGTATTTTTAGTAGAGACAGGGTTTCACCATGTTAGTCAGGCTGGTCTCAAACTCATGACCTAGTGATCCACCTGCCTCAGCCTCCCAAAGTGCTGGGATTACAGGTGTGGGCCACCATGCCTGGCCTAGAAGAGTGGTCTTTTAAGTGTGGGAGCAGAAAAAAAATATTATAACTTATATTTATTTATTTATTTATTTATTTATTTTTTGGTGTCTACTTTTTAATTTTCTATGCATCATAATGGACACAGAAGTGGGTTTTCAAAATTTTGTGTCATGAAAATGTTAGGAGATAAGGCCTGGTATGGTGGCTCACACCTGTAATCCCAGCACTTTAGGAGGTCAAGGCAGGAGGATTGCTTGAGCCCAGGAGTTTGAGACCAGCTGGGGCAAATGGCGAGACTCTGTCTCAACAAAAATAAAATTTTAAAAATTAGCCAGGTGTAGTGGTGCCCACCTGTGGTCCCAGCTACTTGGGAGGCAGAGGCAGGAGGACTGCTTGAGCTTGGGTGGTCCAGGCTACATGAACTGTAATCGCGCCACTGCACTCACTTCACCCTGGGCGATAGAGAGAGACCCTGTCTCAAAAAAAAAAAAAAAAAAAAAAAAAAAAAAGGAGACAACTAACAGCTGAAAAATTCAGAACCAGACCTTTAGGGTAGAGTCAGAGTAGACTCTGGGAGGGAGTGTCTAAGGCCGTGAGGACTAATTCTGGTGCAGCCACTAACTTGCTGTGTGTCCTGCCTCCACAAGTCATTTCTGGGCTTAAGTTTTTCATATGAAAACTGAGGATGCAGGCCGGGCGTGGTGGCTCAGGCCTGTAATCCAAGCACTTTGGAGGCCAAGGCGGGCGGATCACCTGAGGTCAGGAGTTCAAGACCAGCCTGACCAACATGGTGAAACCCCGTCTTTAAAAAAAAAAAAGAAAATTGAAGATGCTTCTGGTGGCTCTCAGGACCTTCCAGTTCTGCTGTCTGTAGCGGGGCTTGGGTAATTCTCATAGAGGACACCAGGTAGCACCTCAAGGTGAGAGGGGTGGAAAGGGAAGGGAGGGTGACTGCAAGTTGAAGGGGGTCCCAGGCCTTCGGGATTTTCCCTGGGGCCATGTTCTCTGTCCCCAGGTGCGCCAAGTTGCTGCTGGAAGCGGGAGCGACGGTAAACCTGGCGGCAGGCGAGAGCCAGGAGACGCCCCTGCACGTGACGGCGCGCGGCGTGGAGCAGCACGTGGCTCTGTACCTGGAGCATGGCGCCGACTTGGGCCTGCGCACCAGCCAGGGCGAGACGGCGCTGAACACAGCGTGCGCGGGGGCCGAGGGCCCGGGTAGCTGCAGGCAGCACCAGGCGGCGGCGCGCCGGCTCCTGGAAGCTGGAGCTGATGCCCGGGCGGCCAGGCGCAAGCGCCACACGCCGCTGCACAATGCCTGTGCCAACGGTTGCGGGGGCCTGGCCTAGCTGCTGCTGCGCCACGGGGTCTTCGCTGAGGTCCCCAATGGGGCCGGCCACACGCCCATGGACTGTGCGCTGCCGGCCGTCCAGGATGCCCCCAACTGGGAGCCTGAGGTCCTCTTCGCGGCACTGCTGGACTACGGGGCCCAGCCTGTGCGCCCCGAGGTGCGCAGGGAGGGCCTGAGATAGGAGGCTCCCGTGTGGGGGAGCCCGTGGCTGGAACTGCTGTGCCTCTGGGGAAGAGAGAAGGTCTAACAGACTGAAAGCCTGCCCTCAGCGGCCAGGGGGCTGCCCCTAGCTTGGGAGCGGGGTAGAGGATTCTGGGAGAGAGTGTCCAAGGGAGGAAAGAGCCCCCGAGGAAAACTAGGGCAGAAAGGCCGGAGCACACTTGAGGGTGGGGTAGACAGAGGCATGGAAAAGGAGGAGGAGAGATTCAGACCTCAGTCCTCCCAGATTAGGCTATGATTGGCCATACGGGTTAGGCGGGACTTGGGTCTGTCCTCGGCTGGTGGAGGCATGGTGCCCAAGACCCTCTTTTGACTCCTAGATGCTGAAATACTGTGCCAACTTCCCTCGGGCCCTGGAAGTCCTGCTTAATGCCTATCCTTGTGTCCCATCCTGTGAGACCTGGGTGGAGGCGGTGCTCCCAGAGCTGTGGAAGGTATGTCCGCCTCAGGGCCAAGATGGGGAGGAGGGACGAGCCACAGACCTATTCCTCCAGGACCAGCTTCATGAAGGGAGAAGCAGGAGGGCCCCTGGGTGGAGAGGATGGGTAGAGTGACACACCTGGGTTTCAGGGTACCCCCTCCCCCAGTATCCCAGGCTGACCCCTAACTCCACACACCTCTCCCACCTGCCTCACTTGCATCAGCACAGACATTTATCAGGCAACTGTAACTTGGTGGGCACAGTGCCAGCCTCTCTGGGGTGGGAGTGGGTGCAGACATAGTGGAGGCCCTTCCCTGAAGTGTAGCCCAACCCCCATTATCACCGCAGGGCCTCCATGGCTCTGAATCCAAGTCCTTTGAGACACACGAAACACCCAGGTGGGTGCATGCTGTAAGTCATCTGACCCTCTTTCACTCCTGGCCTAGGAGCATGAAGCCTTCTACAGCTCAGCCCTGAGCATGGTGAATCAGCCAAGGTGGCTGCAGCACCTGGCCCGACTAGCTGTGCGTGCTCGGTTGGGAAGCCGCTGCCGGCAGGGTGCCACCCGACTGCCACTGTCCCCGCTCCTCAGGGACTACCTGCTGCTGCATGTGGAGGGGCGCATCCAGTGAGCCCCATATCAGGCTGTTCCCATGGTGTGTCCTGCCCCTTCCACCTGTCCCACCTCCAATCCCAGAGGACCAGTCCCTGGCCCTCTTTTTTTTTTTTCTTTTCTTTTTTTTTTTTTTTGAGATGGAGTTTTGCTCTTGTTGCCCAGGCTGGAGTGCAATGGTGTGGTCTTGGCTCACTGCCACCTCCTGGGTTCAAGCAATTCTCCTGCCTCCGCCTCCCAAAGTGCTGGGATTACAGGCATGCACCACCACACATGGCTAATTTTGTATTTTCAGCAGAGATGGGGTTTCTCCATGTTGGTCAGGCTGGTCTCAAAATTCCGGCCTCAGGTGATCGGCCTACCTTGGCCTCCCAAAGTGCTGGGATTACAGGCTTGAGCTACTGTGCCCAGCCCTTTCTTTTTTTTTTCTTTTGGAGACCAAGTGTCACCCTGTTGCCCAGGCTGGAGTACAGTGGTGCAATCTTGGCTCAGTGCAACCTCCACCACCTGAGTTCAAGTGATTCTTGTGCCCCAGCCTCCTGAGTAGCTGGGACTATAGGCGTGAGCCACCACGCCTGACTAATTTTTGTATTTTTAGTAGAGATGGGGTTTCACCATGTTGGCCAGGCTGGTCTCTAACTGACCTCAGGTGATCTACCTGCCTCAGCCTCCCAAAGTTCTGGGATTACACGTGTGAGCCACTGTGCCTGGCCACTGGCCCTCTTTTGTGTACTTTATGTGCTGTCCTGGTCCAACTCATTCCTCCATGGGCTTCTTGAGACACCTTCTGACCTCTCTCTGGCCTGAGCTTCAGACCCTCTCTCCACCAGAGAGGGCTGCAGACTTGGCCTGTTTCCAGACTTGGCCTTCACCTCTGTCCTCCTCCTCTGTTTAAGTGGATGGCTCCTCTATCCATCCAAGCCCCATGCCAAGAACCAGTGATTCTAGTGACCCATCACCTCTCTCTCCTCCCTCCCTTATACCTGTTCAGCCTCCTAAAGAGGGACAGATTCCACTGGGCATGGTGGCTCATGGCTCACACCTATAATCCCAGCACTTTGGGAGGCTGAGGCAGGCAGATCACCTGAGGTCAGGAGTTTGAGACCAGCCTGATCAACATGGAAAAACCCCGCCTCTACTAAAAATACAAAATTAGCCAGGTGTGGTGGCGCATGCCTGTAATCCCAGCTACTCTGGAAGCTGAAGCAGGAGAATTGCTTGAACCTGGGAGGCGGAGGTTGTGGTAAGCCGAGATCATGCCATTGCACTCCAGTCTGGGCAACAGGAGCGAAACTCTGTCTCAAAAAAGAAAAAAAAAAAACAGGGGCAAACTCTGTCTCTGTATGCACTGCCTTGCCTGCCCTGCCTTTGTCACTCCAAGGGAGGTCTTGAGACCCATGCCCTGAATTGGTGCTGGAATGGTCTTTGGGAGTCAAACTCTGATCATGCCCTCCAGTGGCTCCTCTCACACTAAAATCAAAACTCAATAAAACAGAGCCTCCAGCCTCTGCCAAATTACCTGGCCTCCTGACTTCCCTTCTTCCTTCCGAAGTTCACATACAGCCTTAGTAAACGAGTCACCAGTTGCTGGATGTGACCTGCTCCTCTCTGCTTTCAGGTATTTGCATGCATTATTCCCACTGCTTAGAATACTCTTCCACAGTTTTTGGCTTGGTCAAGGCTGATTTGGGCCTCAGGACTCAGTTCTAATACCACTATCTCTGCAGAGACTTCCTTGGTACTTTTTTTTTTTTTGGAGACTTAGTCTTGCTCTGTTGCCCAGGCTGGAGTGCAGTGGTGAAATCTTGGCTCACTGCAACCTCCGCCTCCTGGGTTCAAGCAATTCTCTTGCCTCAGCCTCCTGAGTAGCTGGGACTACAGACACACGCTGCCATGCCTGGCTAAATTTTTGTATTTTTTTTTAGTGGAGATGGGATTTCACCGTGTTGTCCAGGCAGGTTTCCAACTCCCGAGCTCAGGCAATCCACCCACCTCAGCCTCCCAAACTGCTGGGATTACAGGCGTGAGCCACCGTGCCTGGCCTCTGGTACTTATTTAAGTGCCTGTGTCTGTCTCAACTAGGCTGAGACTGGAACTTTATTCCTTGAACAGGCATTTTAGTAAATGACTGCGGAAGGAGAAATATCCATGAGCCTGGGGTCCATCTAAGTGTCCCTCTGTCCCCAAGTGATGAATGGTGTTTTAAACAGTGGTTACCACATACGGTCTCTGAGGGCCCAGCCACCAACTGCCCAAACTCCCAGCTTCTTCCTCTTATCCCGCAGTCAAAAGTACCACAGTACAACTCTTGGAGGAAACTTTTCAAAGCAAGCCAGTTTTTTGTATTTTTTTTTTTTGAGACAGAGTCTCTCTCCGTCACCAGGCACCAGGCTGGAGTGCAGTGGCGTGATCTTGGCTCACTGCAACCTCCGCCTCCCAGGTTCAAGCAATTCTTCTGCCTCAACCTCCCAAGTAGCTGGAACTATAGGCGCATACCACCATGCCCAGCTAATTTTTTGTATTTTTTAGTAGAGATGGGGTTTCACCATGTTGGCCTGGATGGTCTCGATCTCTTGACCTCGTGATCCGCCCGCCTCGGCTTCCCAAAGTGCTGGGATTACAGGCGTGAACCACTGCGCCCAGCTGCAAGCCAGTTTTTATGAGTGCAAATAAATGATTAGTGCATGGAACGAAAGTATGGATGTTGTTTGGCTTAAATGTGACTGAGGTCCCCATCATTCCATGTTCATTCCCCACCCCCTGGTGCTCTTCTGCGGTTTCCAAGTTTTCTGCACTGATCAACTATTACAAAAACAACATGAGGGCCACATGCTGTGTAGTCCCAGCTACAAGGGAGGCTGAGGCAGGAGGATCACTGGACCCCAGGAGTTCAAAACCAGCCTGGGCAACAGAGTGAGACACTGTCCCTAAAACAAATTTTTTTTTTGAGACAGGGCCTCTCTCTGTTGCCCAGGCTAAAGTGCGGCAGCGTCAACCTCCCACATTCAAGCAATCCTTCCAACTCAGCCTCCTAAGCTGGGACTACAGGCATGCACCACCATGGGTCTCACTATGTTGCTGAGGCTGGGGGAAAAAAACGGCCAGGCACAGTGGCTCACGCCTGTAATCCCAGCACTTTGGGAGGTCAAGGAGGGCAGATCACTTGAGTCCAGGAGTTTGAGATCAGCCTGGGCAACATAGCAAGATCCTGTCTCTAGAAATTAAAAAAAAAGACAAGACAAAATACTTAGCTGGGCATGGTGGCGCACATGATGGTCCCAGCTACTCAGGAGGCTGAGGTGGGAGGATCGCTTGAGCCCAGGAAACAGAAGTGACAGAGAGCCTAGGTCACAGCAAGCTGAGACTGTGCCACTGCACTCCAGCCTGGGCGACAGAGTGAGACCCTGTCTCAAAAAAAATAACAGAAACACAAGGCCCCTCATAGACCCAGAACCTATAGTACTCATCACAGGAGGGAACTGGGGAAGGGATCCCAGTGGCCTTCTCCTTAGTCAGGAGTCTTTTTGCTGAGGGATCCTGGGGTCTCCAGTCCCGTTACCAGCTTGAGTTACACAGTAGAGACGGATCAGGAGTCCTGGGGTCTGCCTCCTGCAGCAGCTGCCCAAGCCACCCTCCTCCGGAGAGAGTTGCATCTGTGGGATTCCATTTCATCAACACAAAGACAGTTTTATTTACCTCGTTATGCAGAATGCAACTCCCACTTTCTGGATGGAATTTGTGCTTTAGTTTTACAGAGCCAAGAGGCCTGACAGAAGAAAAGGAACTCCTCTCTAGTCCTGACCCAGGCTGGGAGCCTCACTCTCAGGGGCAATGCTGAACTTTCCACCCCTTTACAGCAGGCCAACCACAGCCAGCTCAGCCTTTTTTGATATATTTACAATAACAAAACATACTGTTAAAAAGAAAAACAGCCAGGCACGGTGACTCATGCCTGTAATCCCAGCACTTTGGGAGACCAAGAAAGGCGGATCACCTGAGGTCGGGAGTTTAAGACCAGCCTGACCAAGAGGAAGAAACCGTGTTTCTACTGAAAATACAAAAATTAGCCAGATGTGGTGGTGCATGCTTGTAATCCCAGCTACTTGGGAGGCTGAGGCAGGAGAATTGCTTGAACCTGGGAGGCGGAGGTTGCAGTGAGCCAAGATCATGCCTTTGCACTCCAGCCTGGGCAACAAGAACGAAATACTGTCTTAAAAAAAAAAAAAAAAACAAGGCCTGGCATGGTGGCTCATGCCTGTAATCTCAGCATTTTGGGAGGCCAAGGTGGGTGGATCACGAGGTCAAGAGTTCGAGACCAGTCAGGCCAATATGGCGAAACCCTGTCTCTAAAAATATAAAAATTGGCTGGGAGTGGTGGCTCACATCTGTAATCCCAGCACTTTGGGATGCCGAGGCGGGCGGATCACGAGGTCAAGAGATTGAGACCATCCTGGCCCACATGGTGAATCCCTGTCTCTATTAAAAAAAAAAAAAAAAACAAGGCCTGGCGTGGTGGCTCACGCTTGTAATCCCAGCAATTTGGGAGGCCGAGGCGGGTGGATCACGAGGTCAAGAGATCGAGACCATCCTGGTCAACATGGTGAAACCCCGTCTCTACTAAAAATACAAAACTTAGCTGGGCATGGTGGCACATGCCTGTAGTC
>PVKV010033616.1:0-18532 GCA_004027835.1 Alouatta palliata
GGGAGGACTCCCAGGAGGAGGGGAGAGGGACGGCGAGTGGGGCTGTGGCACGGGGAGGACTCCCAGGAGGAGGTGAGAGGGACAGAGAGTGGGGCTGGAGCTTGGGGAGACCTTGGGAACCAGACACATGGCGTAGGGAGGAGGAAGCCAAATCAGGGGAGCGCCCTCCCGCCAGGCTCCTCCCAGCATGTGCCTACCCCTCACCCCGCAAGGATTGTCTTCCCTCCCGAATGTAAGCTTCTGGAGATTAGGGCTGTTGTCTTGTCTCCAAAAGATCACCAGTGCCTGGCGTGTAACAGGAACTCGGTAAATATTTGTTGAAGAAATGAGTGGTTGCCATAGTGACCGTGACAGCCCTGTCCCCATTAGACAGATGAGAAAGCAGCCTCAGAGACGGAGCCCCAGCCAGCCCCCGGCCCCAGCACACGCAGGAGAATGAACGGCAGATCAGCCGCCCCTGCTCTCTGGCTGGAGCAGGGACTATGGGACTCAGAGCCATCACAGGCAGAAGCCGCAGGCTGCCCGGGCCCGTACAGTTTGCCTCTGATTTTCCCAAGGTTGCCATTCCAGCAAGAGGCCATGCTCCCTCATCCTTTAACACCGTCCCCCCTTTTCTTGGATAGGTAGAGTGAGGCCCAGCAGCGGGAGGGGATGGGGATGGGGCTGGAGCCGTCCAGCAGGTCGGGCCGGAAGGCTCCTGTCCCAGCCTGAGCCCTGCTACCCGGTTTCATGTCCCGGCTCTGAAGCCAGGCAGCGAGGCTGCACCCTTTCCTAGCCAGGGGTCCTGATCAGGTGGCTTCGCCTCTGTGCCCTGGGTTTTTCTCACCTGCAGTGGGGTTCCCCTCACCGCACGTTGTGAGATGCTGAGGAGGGAATGCCCATAAGGCGCTCAGACCGGGACCTGCCGCTAAGGGGCCCCCT
This sequence comes from Alouatta palliata, assembly GCA_004027835.1. NCBI lineage: Eukaryota > Metazoa > Chordata > Mammalia > Primates > Atelidae > Alouatta > Alouatta palliata. The sequence continues at coordinate 922 of PVKV010033616.1, forward strand.
AAAAGTGGGCTGCTGCTGTGCTGTGGCTGTGGTGATTGCTCGTGACACACGGTGGCCCAGATGGATGCGCGGGCGGGGGAAGGCAGCTTCGAGGGCTGACGTCAGGCCCTCCCTCCCTCCCTCCCTCCCGCCTGGATCAAGTTCAGGTGACTAAGCGCCTCTGCGAGGGAGGCGGTGGCCGGGGAGGCCCGAGGTTCCTGCCGCGTGTCGGGGAGACAGGGCCTGGCGGCACGGCGGCGCACGTGAGGGTGTGTGTCCACGCAGGAGAGAATATGTGCGCAGGCTGTGGGCCTGGGGTGGCGGCGTGTGTCTGCGTGTGTTGTGGGTTCACACACAGGAGTGTGATGTGTGTGTGTGCAGGTGTGCGCATGTGCCTGTGTGCCTGCGGGTCTCCATGGACCCGTGCCCAGGGTGGGGGTGGCCTGCCCCGGGGTCCCTGATCCCAGAGCTCATATCTGGACTTTCCTCATAGTCACTGGTGCTACCAGCCTGGCACTGCCTGCTGGGCGGGGTTCTGTGCCCCAGGCAGACCCAGGCCCATGGGGGGCTCACACAGGGGCTGTCTCAGGCCCTTCCCAAGCTCAGGCCTCAGTGGATGTTTTGCAGAAACTAATTCAGTGGATAACTAGGGCCATGTGGGCAAACAGAGAGACGAACAGCCAGGCTGGGGCCCAGACCCATGGCACAGCAAGGATTCCCACGGTCACGGGGCCTCCCCAGGCACTGGCACAGTCCTGCGGCCACAAATGGCCAGACTCAAGCCCTCCCTCTTTGGGAAAAATACTCTAGTCCTGTCCTCCCAGACTAGGGGTCCGCAGCCTTGGACAAGTCATTGTGCCTCCTGGAGCCTCCGTTTCCTAATATGTGAATGAAACAGATGGCCGTTGTCCTGCCAGCTCCCAGGTCTACGGAAAGAACAGAATGAGCTGTGCACACGGAAGTAGCTTGTGCCGGGCACGGTGGGGCTGGGAGGTGTCCGCATCTGGAAGTGTCCAAGAAAGCCCTGATGTACAAGGTACAACCCCACCTCTGCCCTCGGGTCCAAGACGGCCGGGCACATACCCCACCCTCCCACCAGGTTTCTCCTCCCAGGCTGTGCCCCACCCCACAAGTGTCTGGCAGCTCCCAAGGAATGTGGGCCCCTGGCTCCAGATGCCTGCTTGGCCTGGCCTCTCAGGACATGCCTCATGCAGCTGCAGGAGTCCCAGAGCAGGGCAGAGCAGGCAGACCCTACAGCCATCCTCGAGGGTTCAAGCGCTCCGCCTGGGAGGACTTTAGGCCCTGGTCAGGCCTCATTCCGAGCTCTGAAAGGCCAAGGCAGGGGACCAGCTATGTCCAGGCGAGAGGACGGACAGCCTGACCAGCCGAGGACCCACCAGAAGGGAAAGCCACAGAGGTGGCAGCCGCCCAGGCCAGACACAGAAGGTGGCCCTGACATCCCTGGGCCGCCTCGCTGGAGCCGTGTTTATGATCCCCATGAGTGTCTGGATGGCCCTGGCAACGGGTGCCCTCCGCAGCTCCCGCCCCCACCCGGGATGACTCAGTCCCCTTGAGGGAGGCCCAGGCGTCTGTGCCAAGTCATGCTTGACGACTCCTGCTGTGAGGACACCCGCTCCCACCCTCCCACCATCCCCGGGGAGCCCCCAAGCACTGATGTGGGCTCTGGCTGACTCAGCACAGCTACCCCGTCACACCGTCCTGGCCCACCCGAGGAGGCTGACAGTCTCCAGGCCCCATCCTCCGCCTCTGCCCCTCCTCAGCCTCCACACCAGCTCTGTGCTCCAGCCCTGCTCTTTCCAGCTAGCTGCCTCCTCCCCCTCCACGAGCAGCTGGGATCCAGCAGGGCCCCGTTCAACTCAGCATCTTCCCTGAAGCTGCTCATCCTCCTGTCTCCATTGCCAAGATGGGTGCCGCACCCTCCCCATTCTTTCCTGACCCAGGCCAGCAATCCAGGAGCCCCCCTTGTCACTCAGCCTCTCCCTGCAGCCCATCCTCGCTCCCACCACACACTCACTCTCCACTCCAGCCACACCACAGCTGCCCCAACTGCAGGCTCTGCTCTGCTGCCGGGTCCCTGTACAAGCTGTGCCTTCTGCCAGGAACACACTTCCCTCCTCTGCTGCCTGGAGGACAGCGCAGACCTCACCTCTTCTGAGAGCCCCCCACTCATCTCCCCGCTACTGGCTGGGTGAGCTCACCACGGCGAACCTCTTAGAAAGTCCAGATTCCGACCCCACTTCCTTTCCTGCCACTTGTGTCTTCCCCGACCCCAGGCTCACACCTCCACCCCACCCCACCCCCTCCTCCACACCAGTTGCTAGAGGGAGGATTTCTAACATGCAAATGTGGGTACAGTTCTCCCAGACCTGGCCTTCCAGGAATTTGGAATGTCAGGGACAGAGGAGCAGAACTGGCCTCAGACCAGGGGCAGGGGGTCACAGGCTAGGAGGCAGGGCCACGGATGCCTGGGGTGCAAATCCAAACAGTCTCCCGGCACCTGCTGTACGCCTGCCAGGCTCTGTGCGAGGTGTGGGGAGACAGCAGTGACCCAGAAAGACAAAGTCTCTGCTCTCATACAGTTTAATCGATCCTGGAGGCAAGAAACAAGAAAGCCAGTGGTTCAGACGTGATCTGTGAGGTGGTGCATGCGGTGGAGAAAAACAGCAGAGTAAGAAGGATCAGGAGAAGGGGCTGGGAGATGCTGCTGGTACAGTGTGCTTCAGGAAGGCCTTTGGGGTGCAGGATTTGAGCAGACGCCCAAAGGAAGGAAGGGGGAGCAGGCAGCGTGGCTATCTGGGGAAGAGCGTTTCAGGCGCAGGGCCCAGCAGGTGCAAAGGCCGTGAGGGGACAGTGCTTTCTCCGCGTGAGGAACAGCAGGGAGGTGACCTGGCTGGAGTGGAGTCTTCCCCACATCAGAGGCACCTGATCGCATGAGGAGTGACATCTGGAGAGAAAGCCCCTCGTTCACTGTGCTGGCCTCAGGGATGGCTTCCTGGAGGAGGTGGCACCTGAGCTCTTTTCTGAGCACTGAGTAGGGTTTCAGGAGGAGAGGGTGGAAGTTCACACTGTGCACAGCAGTCATTACCTGGCTGGGACTTGGGGCTTGGTTTGGGGGTGGGGTCAGCGTGGTGGACAGAGCCCAGGAACCCCCCAAAGCCAAGGGGAGATTGTTGGCAGGGGAGTGCCTCAGCTAGGAGAGGATTAAAACCACTGCCGGGGCTGCTGTGGGGACTGACGGTGGGACACCAAGGAGGAGAGCCTGTGCGCCTGGGACGAAGTAGGGGGTCAATTTGTAAGTACTGGAGGAAGGAGCGCAGGGCTTGGGGAGGCCGGTGCCGCGTCCCTGGGATCCTCCACGGCACCAGCTGTGTGCCCCTCCCACGCTCCTGTGCCCGCCCGGTGGACTCCACCAAGGCACGGTGCTGTGGCCTGTGACATGGCCTTCTCCGCACGGCCCTGTACCGCCCTCCAGACGCGCGCACACCCCGTCCCCGGACAGGCACACGCCCGTGTCCGCGTGACCCGCCCTCACACACCACTCCATCCTGTCCTGCACCCCCACGCAGACACAGGCACACTCCCGCATCCACGTGACACACGCACGCCCGCCTCCAAACAGCACACGCAGATCCCCGCGCACGTGGGCGCCCCCCCCCCGGCCGCCAGCCCTGCGCCTCCCGGGCCCCGGAGCCGCAGCGCCCACCTCTGCCGCCCCCTCGCGCCCCGGCCGGGGCAGCACCCCGCGCAGCCCGCGCCGCACGCCGCCGCCGCCCCATTCATCTCCCACCCCGCCCCCGGCTCCCGCAGAAGACGCTCCGCAGGGCCGTGGGAGGAGCGCGCCGCGGAGAGCCGCACGTGGGTGCCCCGGGCCGGGCCCCCCTCCGCACAGACGCGGCCTCCACCCACCCGGGGCCGGACGCGGAGGACGGTGCGGCCGGGAGGGGTGCGGTCCGCAGACAGGCGCGGGGGAAGAACGCAGGCGGCGGGGCGCCCGCAGCGATGCGATCCCGGCGGCCGGCGCAGACGCGAGCGGATTCCGGGGGGCACAGATGGGCCCCGCAGACGGAGGGGAAGGTCCCAGCCCGCGCCAGATGCGCGCTCGCTTCCCCGCAGACGCCCCTCTCCGGGCAGGCTGCGGGCAGGTGTCACGGCGTTCGTCCTCCAGCTCCCGGCCCGCGTCCCCTCCCCGCCGATCCCTACCTGGGCACCGGGCGACAGTCTCGGCGGCCCGGCGGGCGGCCCGGCTCGCTCCCGCTGCGCGCCCGCCCCGCCCCGCCGCCTAGCCGGGGCCCGGATCGCCGAGCGCAGTCCGCGGGCGCCGCGGCTCCCTGCGGCGCTCGCCGCCCCGCCCACCGCCGCGCCCGGCCCGCGCTCATTGGTCGGGCCGAACGGCCCCGCCAGCGCCGCCCAATCAGAGCCCGGGACTCCCGCCCCCTCCTGGACTCGCGGCGGTAGGCGCGGGAGGGGCGCTCCCTCCCCTGCTCTGGGCCGATCTTGCCACGCCCCCGGCGTCCGGGGACCCCGAAGTCCCTCCAGGCCGCGGCGCGGGCCCTTCACGTGGGCCTGCAGGGCACGGGGCTTCCTCGCCAGACCCTTTGCGCCCCGATCTCGGCCTGCGGGAGCCAGGGCGTCCCTCCCTCCCGGGCTAGGCGCGGTGCGTGCGAGGGAGGGGCGAGGCCCGGGAGGGAGGCCTTGAATGGCAGGCCCAGAGTGTAGCTGCTGCGGGGCGGGGGCAGGGAGGCCGAGAAGTGGTTCAGCACCGAGCGGAGTGCTGGCTCGGGGAGCAGGCGACAGGATGGCCTAGCGGGGGCCCAGGGAATGGAGGGAACTCAGCAGGGCATGGTGACCTTGTCCCTGGCTGTTCCTGGGGACTCTGCCTCCACCTCGTCCCCTAACATTACCCCTTGCCCCATGTCCTTCCCCAGACCTGACCACCTGTGTCCCGGTCTGGAAGTGGAGCCAGGAGCCTGGGAGTCACCTGCAGCCTGTCTCCGGCTCCATCCAGCCATCTCCAGGCCCTGCCATGCTGCCTCTTAAGTGTCCCCGGAATCTGCCCGTTCCTGTCCACCCCAGGTCCCCTCCCTTAGCTCAGGCTACCGCCACCTTGCCCCTGATTGCTACAGCAGCCTCCTTACTGGCCTCCAGCCCCTTTCAGTGCACGTCGTCCTAGCCTTTCTCTACCTGGCAAGTTTTCAGGAACAAAGTCCCCAGAATTAGCTCCTGCTCAGGCATCTTCTGTGGCTCACGACTACCCTGAGAATAGGTCCGATCAAGCTCTGTGTAACCTTACTCTCAACCACCTGCCTGTTTAACGCCTACTTGGTCTTTCAGGGCTCAATTCAGTGCCCCTTCTGTCAGGAAACCTCCATACCTCCCCAATTCCCGGCACGGGTTAGCAACCTCTCCAAGGTACTTCTTGTACCCGGCATCTGTTTACCTGACTGTTTGTCATCGGGACTGGGAGCTCCTGGATAGCAAGCACTGTGCCTGATTCATCCAGCACACAGCCTGTCACATGGCACAGGTGCTCAATGGATGATTGCTGAATGGACAATTCCAGCAACTTCTAGGTGTGGCGTTTGACCTCATGGTTCAAGATAGCGGCTAGAGCTTCCGCAATCACATATGCATTCCAGGCAGTAGAGTGGAGAAAAGGATGGAGAAGAGGGCAGAGGGTCTGCACCAGCTCTCTTTTCAGGAAAGTTCCCAGAAGTTGCCACGTGACACTTTCACATACACCGCTTGAGCTTAGTCACGTGACCAGGCCCAGCTGCAAGAGGAAGCTGGGAAATGCAGCTTCCATTCTGGGTAACCACATGCCCAACCAAGAACCAAGGACTGAATTGCTATAGGGAGAATAGATATCCAGAACAACTAGCAGACTCCACGTTTGAGAGGGTGGGTAGATGGAGGGGCAGAGCACGACTGTACACCAGGCTCCGTTTACATGTCTTTCCTCATCCCTACGGAAAGCTACTATTGGCCGGGTGCGTTAGCTCCTGCCTGTAATCCCAGCACTTTAGGAGGCTGAGGTGGGCATATCATTTGAGGCCAGGAGTTTGAGACCAGCCTGTTCCACATAGTGAAACTGTCTCTATTAAAAAGTTGTTATTATCTTGGACTCACAGAGGAGGCTTGGAGAGTTAAGCCACTGCCCCAAGGACACACAGTGAACTGTGGCAGAGCTGCAGTTGAAAATTCCTGTCTTTTCCTCGCACACCAGACAGGCTGGAAAATCAGGAAAGGGTGTGTCCTAGGAGCTGCGGGAAGGAAATCTTCTGACAAGGAGGGCTTGGGCAATAAGGCCAGATGCTGTCAGGCCAAGCAGGACATGGGACCAAAGCGTCTGCCTAGATACGGCAACCAGGACACCACCAGTGACCTTGGCAAGGGCATCGAGGAGAAGTGGTGGGTGGAGGCTGGTTGCAGAGGGAAGTGTGGACTGGTCTTTCTGGAAAGGTTGCAGCAAGGGGAGAGTGGGCAGAGCTGCTGGGGAAACTGGGCCAGAGGAAGCAGAAGAGGGGAGCAGGTGTAGGGCTGGGAGAACGGGGGTGGCTTCTGCTGTGCAGCCTGTGGCTGGGTAGCGAGGCCGAATACAGAGAAGGTGCCCTTTTCTGCTCCCTCGGAAGGGAAGGGGGTAGGGGGTGCAAAAGCAGGTGGGTCTGGAGGGCGGAAGAGGGAGTTCCAGTCTTGTAAGTAATGGTTCTTGGTTAGGGAAGAGGGCAGAGGCCAAGGGCCTGAGGGAGACGGCAGGGGCTGGCCTGTGTCATCCAGTCTGGCAGCCACTAGTCACCTGTAACTATTTAAATTAATTACAAGTAAACTGGCCAGGCACGGTGGCTCACACCTGTAATCCCAGCACTTTGGAAGCCGGAGGCAAGTGGATCACCTGAGGTCCGGAGTTTGCGACCAGCCTGGCCAACATGGTGAAACCCCATCTCTACTAAAAATACAATAAAACCAGCCAGGCGTGGTGTCAGGCCCCTATAATCCCAGCTACTTGGGAGGCTGAGGCAGGAGAATTGCTTGAACCCAGAGGGTGGAGGCTGCAGTGAGCCGAGATCGCACCACTGCACTCCAGCCTGGGTGACAGAGCAAAACTCCATCTCAAAGATAATTATCATTATTAATATTATTAAAAGTAAATAAAATACAAATTTCACTTCCTTGGCTACACATTTCCACCAAGCCCACCTATGGCTATTGGGTACCCAGCTGGACAGCACAGACAGAGAATGTTTCCATCATTGCAGAAAGTTTTTTTTTTGAAACGGAGTCTCGTTCTGTCGCACAGGCTGGAGTGCAGTGGCATGATCTCGGCTCACTGCAGCCTCCGCCTCCTGGGTTCAAGTGATTCTCCTGCCTCAGCCTCCTGAGTAGCTGGGATTACAGGCGCCCGCCACCACGCCTGGCTAATTTTTGTAATTTCAGTAGAGATGGGGTTTCACCATGTTGGCCAAGATGGTCTCCATCGCTTGACCTCGTGATCTGACCACCTCGGCCTCCCATGGTGCTGGGATTACAGGCGTGAGCCACTGCGCCTGGCGCATTTCAGAAAGTGTTACTAGACGGCACTGGTCTAGATAGAGCATGGTGACTGGAGGGGGACGAGGCCCAGAGAGCCTCTCTGGCTGTAAGTCCAGACCCGGAAGTCATGCCCAGAGCAGTGCCCTCCACACTGTCTCAGTCAAGACCTCCTCCCCTCTTTGGGATTCCTCCAGATCTCCCTCCTGGACAGCCAGCCCCTTCCTCCCCACTGTTTCACGAGGCCACTCCTGGGGTCCCCTACTTGTCCCAGTGCCAGGCCTCTCACAGCCGGGAGGGTCAGGGAGAGTGCCGATGTCGGGGCTGTGCCGACATAGTGGCCCGTGGACAGAGGTGAGCCGACGTCTCCACCCAGCAGAGCTGGCCCTGCTGGGCTCACTGGTTCCCCCCGGCAGATCCAGAGGGATCTCAGAGACTGCCCAGCTCAGCCCCACATTTCACAGACGAGCACACTGAGCCGCAGAGAGGTCTGGAAAGAAAGCATGGAAGGCAGAGGTCTGTCCTCACTCCCTTTATTGCACTCCGCCCCTCGATTTCCCCAGACCTTCTGTTCACAGAGCTGGGCAGGCCTTGGGAGCTGGGGCTGAGCCACAGGCAGGGGGCCCAGGATGTGGCTGGAGCTCCCACCCCAACCCGAGGTAGCTGTGTAAGGATTCATGGCTAGAAGGGCTGGCCTGGCCTGGCACTCTTGGAGAGAAGCTTTTCCCTGTGGAGGTGACATGGCATGGACCCTGCGTCTGTGCTTGGGGGTGGAGGTGTGTTTCGATGGTTGTGTTTGACGGGCCCCAGCTGTTCACAGACGCAGCGTGGAAGGACGCTGCGTGCATGTGGGCAGTGGGTACGCCGGGTTGTGTGCGTGACACACTGTGTGGCACGTGAGCATATAACACACACACTGGCGGTATCCAGGACCCTGCTCCACGTCTGCACCTGCGAGACGGTGCAGGCTCAGGACCAAGTCTGACTCCTGCTCGGGAGCTTAGGGTCAGAAAGTTCATGACGGGGCCCAGTGGCTCATGTCTGTAATTCCAGCACTTTGGGAAGCCAAGGTGGGCAAATCACAGGGTGGGGAGTTCGAGACCAGCCTGGCCAACATGATGAAACCCCATTTCTACTAAAAATACAAAAGTTAGCCGGGCTTGGTGGCAGGCGTCTCTAATCCCAGCTACTCAGGAGGCTGAGGCAGGAGAATCGCTTGAACCTGGGAGGCGGAGGTTGCAGTGAGCCGAGATCGCACCACTGCACTCCAGCCTCGGCGACAGAGTGAGACTCCGTCTCAAAAAAAAAAAAAAGTTCGAGGATGGTAGTTCTTCAGCTTAGGTCCCAGAACGGCCTGGGGAGTTTGCCGTCCGTGCAGGTTGTATGGCCAGCCCTGAGGCCTGCGGTTCCGGAGGTCTGGACTAGGCCCGGGAGCCTGCGTGGTCGACACGTTTCGCAGGGAAACCCAAGGCCAGGAAGAAACAGGGCTCCAGCAGAGCTGTCTCATACAACTTTCTTCGTTGGTGAAAGTGCCCCGAGCCGTCCAATATGGCAGCCGCTAGCCACACGTGTCTGCTGAGCAGCTGAAATGTGGCTACTTCAACTGAGGAAGTGAATGCTGTGTTTCATTGATTTTATTTTAGTTTAATTTAGTTGCCTCTGGTTATCCACTGCCACATTGGAGAGCCCAGAGCTGGAGGAATGGAGGCAGCCGGATGGATCGTGAGGGTCCCGAGAGAGAAGCGTGAAGCTAGCGTACAGGTGTGTGGGAGGGGCCTGCCCAGCCCCAGCCCTTCCCCGCCAGGAGCGGCTGAGACCGGGGCAGGCTCCCTTGGGGGGTGTGGACTTGGAGCCGGAGCTCAGATTGGCACGCGTCTCTCCTAGTTGGCACCCTGAGCTTCTGGCAAACTGGTATGTGCCTGGCTGAGAGGGTAGGAGACTTCCTGCAGAGACCCTCTGCCCCGGCTGGGACCCACAGGCCCCCAGCCTGAAGCGTCGAGCTGCGTGCAGCTGGGCATTGGGGCTGGCATCAGGATACCCTCATGTTCTCCTGCAGGCCCAGGGTGGAGCTGGTGGCGGCGGGGTCACGCTCACCCTGTGTGTGTGGTCCAAGGTTGGGGGACACAAGTCAGTGCTGGGGAAGCAGCTGCCCCCCCGCCCCTCAACACAGACGCCCGTGCCGGAGGCTCCGGGGGCCGCGCTCAGGGAGCTCCCTCACCTCCGCTGGCCGCATGTCCTCAGCGTACTTGAACTTCTTCTGCTTGTAGTAGTGTCTCTTGGGCAGGATGTGAAGCAGCAGCAGGTCACAGAGGACGGTGGCCTGGGGTCAGGGAAAGGCACGGAGACAGCGTGGGAATCCAGGGGCGGGCACAGAGCCCGTCACACCCCCGCTCAGTCCCTGATGCTGTGGCCTGGCCGGATCCCTCCTCACTGGAGGCCTGTTTCCTGGAGGGTGGATGAGGCCCTGCAGGACTCTCGGGGACCAAGATGGTTCCACCCTAACAGAATGACAGGGGGGTCTCATTCAGCCGCCAGGCTGGAGTACAGCAGTGTAATCACAGCTCACTGCCGCCTCAGACTCCTGGCCTCAAAGCCAGCCTCCCACCCCGGCCTCCCAAGGTGCCACGATTACAGGTACGAGCCCCCGTGCCCCAGCTCTGGGCCTTGGTTTCTTAGATCTGCTGTGTGTGGTGGGGTGGGCAGCTGCTGGCCCAGAAATGATAGACAGTTAGGGTCAAGTTTTAGGGTGAGGGCTGCGTTGTTGCTATTGACTTGTGGAAGACGAGGGGCTGACCCAGCACAGTGACCCAGTGACCCCAACACTTACCACCCCAAAGATGCCAATCCCAGAGCCGATGGTGGTCATTGTGGGGATAATGTCAAACTTCCCGGCCTGGTGACAGGACCCAGGGAGAGAAGGGCTACCAGTCGGAAGGGGCCCAGCTGGCAAAGGGACGAGGGGACTTCCCCACCCTCAGCTGTGAACGGTCCCTGCCTCTTTTTTTTTTTTTTTTTTTTTTAAGACGGGCTGCACCATGTGGGTCAGGCTGGTCTTGAACTCCCGGCCTCAGGTGATCTGCCCGCCTTGGCCTCCAAAGTGCTTGGATTACAGACGTGAGCTACCGCGCCCGGCCCTGTCCCCGCCTCTGACTCTACGAGCACCGCCAGCCGCTGGTCAGTAGACCTGGGCCCAAGGGGACTGTGGGGGAGCCACGGCCACGGGTTGCAAAGCCCTGCCCTGGACAGCCCCCGTGCCCCGCCTGTTATTAGAAGTAAAACTGCCGGATGAACCCATCCCACTTCCAGATGTCTGTAACTGCAGGTGTCCAGAGGTACTCAGAGGAGCCAAGAACGTGTCTCAGCTGCTACCACACTCACGCTGGGCGCTCACCTTGCCGTCCACCAGGATGTCAAAGCGAATCCCAAACACCTTGAAGAGGTGACGGTGGTTGGTCCCGTTCTCCACAAAGTGCCTGGCAAACCTTGGGGAAGGGATGAGGTGACAGCAAGGTGATGAGGGGACTGCCTTGGGTCTGGATTTCTCCGCGAACCGGGATGCAGGAGCCTTAGCGGTCTGTAAAGCCCCATCCCCAGCCTGGGCAGGCTCCCGGGCCTCATTCGGGGAAAGCTGTGCTCAGCTCTTGCCCCAGCTCCTTGCTTTTCTTTGTTCTTTGAGACTGAGTCTCGCTCTGTCACCCAGGCTGGAGTGCAGTGGCACAATCTCTGCTCACTGCAACCTCTGCCTCCCGGGTTCAAGTGATTCTCCTGCCTCAGCCTCCCGAGTAGCTGGGACCACGGGCATGCGCCACCATACCCTGCTAATTTTTGTATTTTTAGTAGAGATGGGTTTCACCATGTTGGCCAGAAAGGTCTCGAACTCCTGACCTCGTGATCCACCTTCCCCCGCCTCCCGAAGTGCTTGGATTACAGGCGGGAGCCACCGCGCCCGGCTGTTTGTTTTAAAGAGATGGGGTCTCCTTCTGTTGCCCAGTGTGGCAGTGTAATCACAACTCACGGCAGCCTCAGACTCCTGGCCTCAAAGTCATCCTCCCACCTCAGCCTCCTGAGGTTCAACAATGACAGATATGAGCCACTGTGCCCGACCATTGCCCCAGCTCCTGATGTCAGCAATTTCTCCAGCTAGTCCTGGCTGGGTAGACCTCAAACGGACTGAGACCCAGGGACAGGGGATTGGAGACGTCAAGGTCTCGCTCCCTGCTGGCTTCCTACATGGGAGGAAGGCACAGTGGGAGCTGCGCAGACCCTCTGCTCCCCTCTGGGGACACTTTTTCGGCCGAGAAGGGTTAAGGGAGTACGAGACCCTGCAGGACCACCAGGAAGAATGGCTGGGGTGTTGGGGCGGACAGACACCTGAAGTTGAAGCCTGGGGAGAGGTTTTTCTCCTCGTACAGCCCATGGAACTCGTAGATGGGTTTGCAGTGTCGCACGTGCCAGTCGAGGTCACAGTGCCAGTCGATGGTGATGCCAACCACGCCGCCCTGTCAGGGACACAAGTGGTTAAGAGCTGGAGTTTCAGGATCAAAAACCCCCATCTCGGCTGGGCACAGTGGCTCATGCTTGTAATCCTAGCACTTTGGGAGGCCGAGGCGGGTGGATCACCTGAAGTCAGGAGTTCAAGACCGACCTGGCCAACATGGTGAAACCCTGTCTCTACTAAAAATACAAAAACTAGCCAGCGTGGTGGCACGCACCTGTAATTCCAGTTATCAGGAGGCTGAGGTTGGAGAATCACTTGAACCCAGGAGGCAAAGGTTGCAGTGAGCCGAGATCGCACCACTGCACTCCAGCCTGAGTGACAGAGCGAGACTCCGTCTCAAATATGGTAACAAACAAAAACCCCATCTCACAGCTGGTACCAGTATTCTCTCGAAAACAACATTTTGGGGCCGGGCGCAGTGGCTCACACCTGTAATCCCAGCACTTTGGGAGGCTTCCGCAGGTGGATCACCTGAGGTCAGGAGTTTGAGACCAGCCTGGCCAACATGGTGAAACCCCGTCTCTACTAAAAAATACAAAAATTAGCAAGACATGGTGGTGGTGCCTGTAATCCCAGCTACTCGGGAGGCTGAGGCAGGAGAATTGCTTGAACGCCGAAGGCAAAGTTTGCAGTGAGCCGAGATCACGCCACTGCACTCCAGCCTGGGTGACAGGGCGGGATTCCATCTGAAATGCGGTAACAAACAAAAACCTCATCTCGCAGCTGGTACCAGTTCTCTCTCAAAGACAACATTTTGGAGCGAGTCGTGATGGCTCACACCTGTCATCCTAGCACTGTGGGAGGCTGAGGTGGGTGGATCACCTGAGGTCAGGAGTTCGAGACCAGCCTGACCCACATCTCTACTAAAAAAAATTAGCCAAGCATGGAAGTGGGCACCTGTAATCCCAGCTGCTTGGGAGGCTGAGGCAGGAGGACTGCTTGAACCTGGGAGGAGGAGGCTGCAGTGAGCCGAGATCGAGGCACTGCACGACAGAGCGAGACTCCATCTCAAAAAAAAAAAAACCACAAGACGTGGATGGGGAAGAAAACACTGGAGAAAGCGAAGCTCCTCTGAGTGAGGCAAGTAACGGACCAGGTGGAGGTGGGCTGGGCCACAGGAGCAGAGCTGGAAGGTGGTCAGGGAAGGGGCAGGGAGCTGGGCAACCTAGCAGGAGCCTAGTACTGAGGTTCCCAGTCGAAGATGGCAGGGACATTTTTAGGAACAGAGAGCTCTAACATTCAGCATGTGTGTTGCTCCGGTATAAACCCCCTCCAGGGGTCGGGAAACTGAGGCCCACAGCCCCGACACGGCCGGGTCCGCTGTTCACATACCGTCTGTGCCCGCCCTGAGGCCCACAGCCCCGACACGGCCGGGTCCACTGTTCACATACCGTCTGTGCCGGCCCTTGCCCTTCCACAGCTGACTTGGGTACTGGGTACAGAGCCCATAGCTAGCTAGTGCCAGCAAAGCTGAAAAGATTCACTATGTGGCCGTTGAAAGAAAAAGTTTGCTGGTCTCTCTTGTAGACAAATCTGTCATGAGTGGGGTTTTTCTTTTTTTTTCTTTTTTAGAGTCAGTCTTGCTCTGTCTCTGTTGCCAGGCTGGAGTGCGGTGGCACAATCTCGGCTCACTGCAACCTCTGCCTGCCGGGTTCGAGCGATTCTCCTGCCTCAGCCTCCCGAGTAGCTGGGATTACAGGCACCCGCCACCACATCCGGCTAATTTTTGTATTTTTAGTAGAGACGGGGTTTCACCAGTTTGGCCAGACTGGTCTCGAACTTCCGACCTTGTGATCCACCCACCTCAGCTTCCCAAAGTGCTCGGATTACAGGCGTGAGCCACCGCGCCCGGCTTGTGAGTGGGGTTTTTTGGTAACATCACAGAAAAGGGACTGATTTCGTCCCTGAGTAGGTAACTGCAGGAGCAGGACTGGTAAGGAGCACGTGGTAGCAGCTGGCTAGGCTTGCCACGTGCTAGGCAGTGGGCATGCCAGGTGCAGCAAGTCAACTCACTGGACCCCAGGGACAACCCCATGAGACCGGCGTCATGATTGCCCCCCCTTGATGGGGCAAAAACTGAGCCCCACTGAAGTCTAGAGACTCGTCTGAGTCCCCACTGCCTGTTTGTGGCAGAGCTGGGATGGGAACCCAGTCAGCTAGTTCTGTGCTCACAGGGACTGCTTCTCCAGAGTCCCAGGTGATTGCAAGGCTCTCAGGGGCACGGGATTTCTCAGGGCCATAGGCTGTAGGATTCAAGCTGCTTTTATCTTTTTTTTTTAAGATGGAGTCACTCTTTTGCCCAGGATGGAGCGCAACAGCGGGATCTCAGCTCACTGCCACCTCCGCCTCCCGGGTTCAAGCGACTGTCCTGCCTCAGCCTCCCGAGTAGCTGGGATTACAGGCACCCGCCAACATACCCAGATAATCTGTGTGTGTGTGTGTGTGTGTGTGTATATATATATATTTTTTTTTTACAGAGTCTTGCTCTGTCACCGAGGCTGGAGTACAGTGGTGCCATCTCAGCTCACTGCAGCCTCTGCCTCCTGGGTTTGCAATTCCCCTGTCTCAGCCTCCCAGGTAGCTGGGACTACAAGAACACACCACAACATCCAGCTAGTTTTTTTGTATTTTTAGTAGAAACAAGGTTTCACCATGTTGGTCACACTGGTCTGGAACTCCTGACCTCAGGTGATCTGCCTACCTTGGCCTCCCAAAGTGCTGGAATTACAGGTGTGAGCCACTGTGTCCGGCCAATTTTTGTATTGTTAATAGAGATGAGGTTTCACTAGCCAGGCTGTTTTTTTTTTTTTTTTTTTTTTGAGATGGAGTCTCGCTGTGTTACCCCAGCTGGAGTGCAGTGGCGCAATCTCGGCTCACTGTAACCTCCGCCTCCCGGGTTCAAGTGAGTCTCCTGCCTCAGCCTCCCGAGTAGATGGGATTACAGGCACACGCCACCACATCCAGCTAATTTTTTTATTTTTCGTAGAGAAGGAGGTTTCACTATGTTGGCAGGCTGGTCTCAAACTCCTGGCCTCAAGTGATCCTCCCACCTCTGCCTCCCAAAGTGCTGGGATTACAGGCGTGAGCCAGCATACCCGATGAAGCTGCTTTTATCTATTTTTTTTTTAAAGCAAGACATCAACAAACATCCAGGTGACAAGATCTGCCCACATCTGTTCATTCTGTGTACCTCCTTTGTGCCAGGTCCATGCCAGGACCTGCTGAAGACACAGATCTGACTCTCAGGGGCCCTAGTACCAGGAGACTGACTCATACATACACTCAGCCCTCACCAAGGAGACGGGAGGACGCACCAGACCTAAACAGCCTCGGTCAGGATCCTGCGGCCCAGCCCTCCCTGCTCGCCTGGCACCATGCCCCATACCTTCTCAGCCAGCGTGCTGAAGTTCTGGCCTGACTCTTGCACCACATAGCCAAGCTGGAAAACGGGGCACAGGGGGTGCAGGGTCTTGTGGTAGAGGCAGGTCTTCATGTAGGCGGCATTCACCTCTTCCACCAAGTTGCGCCTGTCCGGGTGGAAGGTGTTGACAGCAGCCGTGTGCCATCCGGGAGGGTGCCCACCACCCCTCAAAGCCTGGGGACCCCTCATGGGCTCCACAATGCCCCTTGGATTCCTTCCATGCCAGCAGGAATGGAGCGAGGCAGAGACAGCTGAGAGCAGCCGGGGCAGTCTCGGACAGCCGCCTGAACTTCTGGCCGAATTTCCCACGCACCTGTTGACCTTGAAGCGTGGGAAGCTGATGCTGTTCTTGATGAAGAGAGTGAAGTTCTCGGCCTCACGGAGAAGGGCAGGGCTGGAGGACATCACACTCACTCATCCGCTCCTCCCCAGGGGCCCCCTGTGTGTCCCAGGCAGAGCTTGACATAGCAGGGAGTGGGGTGGGCATCTGGGACCCTCCTCAGCCCTGGGCTGGTGGAGGGGTGGGTGTGCTGTCACCATCCAAGGCCCAGGTCGTGCGGACGGGGCGGGGGTGGGGTCAGAAAGGGGGTAAAGATCCTTTCTAGACGCAGGTCCCCCTCTGCCTGGCCTGGGACCCTATTCTGGCTCCCCGGAAGGTCAGTGTTACCGAGGGATGTCATCATCCACCTCCACGGGGCACCAGCCAAAGATCTCACACGTCTTCAGGGTGGCGTTGAAGGCCACACACTTGCCCGTGCGGATGCCTGCGGCCAGAGAGGAACCCCTGGGTGCCCGCCCCAAACTGGGGGTGCAGAGGAGGCTGTCCAGGCCCCTTCCCCAGGGACCCCCAGTGACAGGCACCCAAGCAAAGGAGTCGAGGACAGAAACGTGTCTGGTCTGGGACAGGGCAGCCGGAGTCTGGGTGGAGGAGGGGAGAGGGCTGCAGGGAGCCCCTGTCGGAGGGAGGGGTGTGGGGAGACGCTGGTCAGCATCGACCTGGGCCTGCAGGGCGCCAGGGCTCCAGCCGGGGGCTGTGGAGGGACGGGAGGAGGCTGACCTTACCTTGGGCTTTCCTCTTGGCTTTTCCAGGGCTGCAGCCACTGTCTTCCTTGCATATGCCGCCTTCCGGGTGCTGGGGGAGGTGAGAGCTGTGGCCTCAGGCTCCTCCCGCCCCCAGGGCCGTCGGGGGTGTGGGGCAGAGTCTCCTATCTCTCTGGGGTGACGCCCGCTCACAGCCTCCTTCCCCGTTTCCCCCACCCTGGGCTTCTGCCCAGCCACCCACGGCCGGTGCCAGCTGGGGGCGGGGTGGGCATTCTCTGCACGCTGCCGGGTACACCGTGTGCTGGGTGGGAAGGCTCAGCTCTGCAGGGCTTGACAGCGACTGTGTGTGAATACACGCCCGAATTTCCACCACTGTGGCCCCTGCGGAAGCCTCTCTGGCTTCCTCTCTGGTCCCTACAGAGACTTTCCCTGCAGGTCATTTTCCCCTGAGTCCGGGAAGGGGCTGGAGGGCAGAAGTCCTCACCTCTGCACAGTAGCCTTGAGCCTGCTTTGGGGTCACGATGAAATTGGTCATGACCACGAAGGAGCTGTCCCCCTAGAAGTGAGGGGCAGGGGAGGGAGGGGTGGGCTGGGAGCTGGGAGAAGAGTCCCGAGGACCCAGTGCTGCCCCAGCAGACCCCTAGAGCCCACGGGACACCCAGCAGCCGCCACACCCCCTGCTGCCAACATGGGGTGACATCACCAGGCTGCTTCTGCACGGTATTGCTGAGGCCCAAAGAGGAAGAGGAGCTGGGCTGCTCCCACGGGGACAGAGCCCCACCCACCCAAGACAGGCCCTGTGAAGGCAGGCGCAGCCCCAAGCCAGCTCACCTGGGCTGGGAAGACGTAGTCAGCCACATCCCAGACCTGAGGGCCGAGGCCGGGGAGCTGGGTCACCGCCAGGCCCTTGAGTTTCACAGACACACTGCTGATGAGGCCGCTGGACGTCTGGTAGCCCTTCTCGTAGACAAACACCCACCTGTGCGGGTAGGGGACGGGGGAGTTGCGGTTCTGGCACGGGCCGGACCGTCGCCTCCTTTCTTGCGCCCTCCCCAGATGTGCCTCTGAGCCACCGCCTGCTCCTGAAGCTCCTGTCTTGGGCTAGAGGCAGGACGGCCTCCCCTGCC
>PVKV010033617.1:0-10484 GCA_004027835.1 Alouatta palliata
AATAAATATAATTTATCCAGCCTACATTTTTATTAATAGTTACTATCCCAAATAATGACTCAAAACGTTCAGCTAATTGAGTCCGAGCTTTAAATTTATCTGTTACTCCCCATGGCACCCCAATGGCATCTATATAAACGTTAGGATCAAAAGACTCACAAGGAACACTCCTTGTACTGCCATGCTTAGCTGTTATTTTCTTTGGTGGATGAAATGCCAGGGTGAAAGGGATAGCCAATTGAATCAGAGTGCAAGTACCATTTGAGTCATTTGGCAGCGTCTGATGAAAGTCGACCACAATACCACCAGACATCCGATTCAGGATGGATAAGGGCCAACTGAGGGGTAAGCTCTTGGAAAGACTTGATCTCACTGCATCCTGTGGAGTTTCCAAGGAACACCAAGTTCTCTCCCGGTCGTGACAGACATGAGGCAAAATTGGTCTTAGAAGATGGAAGCTGGATGGCCCTAGGGGGCTGACCCACAGGGTGCTGAACTTCCGGAAATAGCAGAGAGAGAGTTTGGCACTATGCATTACTCCAGGTTGTGGAGTCTTAAGAGCTACCATACAGTTTACGACTGGTTGATTAGAGGACCATGCGAGTGGAAAGGGGACAATCACTTTTGTTTAAAGTGCAAATGGAATGTTTAATCCATTCCAGCCAGGTATTTGCATCTTGACGCCGTCTCCGTTGTTACAGTTTGCTTTAAATCTTTTACCTCTACTGTCTACTTTTGTCTCGTCACTAGGTATGTGGGGGGATAGTACGAGGAGGATCGGATAGAGGTGGTGAGGGGCAACAAATTTCAAAGCCCCTAAGGTCCTTTCCTGAGGTGTCGGCCCCTATTCCATAAATACGACCTGACAAAAGACAGGTACTTTGAAATATTGCAGTAGTGTTAGTAAGCTGTACAGGATTACATTGGTTGTATCAACAATGGGGAAGAGCGCCCCCTTTGGTGAAACGAATAAATGGTCTTAAGGACTGGCAAAGACTTGTGGGAACAGTCCAACCAAGACCTTTAGTGCTCCATAGGACACTGGACCAAGTATAGCAGAGGGAATCTGTTCAGGAAGGACAAGAATCCCATTCCCACCAGCTAACACAACTGCTATTCTCGGGATTATGATCTGTGCAAGAATCCAATATATCCTTCCGATCTCAGGAGGTCCAGGAAGGGCAGAGATATTTCTCAGAAGCAGTAGGCTGTCTTTGGTTCTGTAAATTACTGCAGGGCATGACTAAACCAGCATCAAAAGTAGTAATTCAGGGTGAGCTTGATCTGGTTACATTAATGATGGAATGGCTAAGCACTGGATAGGAAAAAGTAACAGAATAGTAAACACAGAATGGTTAGAATTTTCTTAGCTTTATTGTGGTAGAATTATTTCCTGAAACGGTAGCCCATGATTCTGGAACCAATGATGATTTCTTGACTTGGGTATGGACTGCAGTCTCAGTGGTTGGAGACACAAGGTAGGGTCCCTCCCAAGCTGGCTCAAGCTTCTTTTCTTTCTACCTTTTGATGAAAACGTGGTCTCAGCCAGGCGCAGTGGCTCACACCTGCAATCCCAGCAGGTTGGGAGGCCGAGGCATGTGGATCACGAGGTCAGGAGTTTGATACCATCCTGGCTAACACAGTGAAACCTAGTTGCTACTAAAAATTTTAAAAATTAGCCTTGCGTTGTGGCGTGCATCTGTAGTCTCAGCTATTCAGGAGGCTGAGGCAGGAGAATCACTTGAACCCAAGAGGCAGATGTTGCAGTGAGCGGAGATCGTGCCAGTGCACTCTAGCCTGGGTAACAGAGTGAGACTCTGTCTCAGAAGAAAAAGAGAAAAAAGAAAACATGGTCTCCTGGTTGCTGCTGGTGTCCTGTGAATTCCAGGGGCGGTGCCTGTGCTAGAAGACCTCTGGTTTTAGGAGAAGAAAAGATTAGAGGAGAGACCAACTATGTAATTTCTGAGAAACTGATCTTTTTTTTCAAATGTAGGAAGGTCAGTGGTGGAATGTAAGTAGGGCAGCCCGTACATTTCATAAGGCAATAGGCCAACGTCTTCCCAAGGGGCAGTTCTGATTTCTTAACAGTGAAATGGGAAGGTATTTAGTTTAGGGTAACCAGATTTCTAGAACTAACTTAGTTAGGTGACCTTTGAGAGTTTGGTTCATCCTCTCTACTCTTCCTGAGGAAGACGGACATCAAGGAATATGATATTCCCATTTTATGTCTAATACTTGAGTCAACTTTTTAATGACAAGTGCAGTAAAATAGTTCAATTGTCTGAATCAGTATTTTCTATTAGCACAAACTTAGGTATGTTCAAGTAATGCTTCAATCACATCACTAGCAGTTGCATTCGAGAAAGAGACGGCCTCTACCCAGTGAGTAAAATGGTCTACTATTAATAAATATTTTAGCACACTGATTTGGGGCATTTCAGTACAATCAATTTGAATACTTTGAAATGGTCTTAATCCTGGATTTCTTCCCCCAGGCATAACTGCCTCAAGGCCTGTTTATTCATCTTTTTACATATTAAACAACTATCTGTGACTTATCTCCCTAACCTATAAATTCCAACGCAGGCATAACCTCTAAGAACTGTGTCACACATAACATGAGGCCCCCAATGAGCTCTTTGATGTAACTGAGAGGACTTCTCTTGTAAGAAGTTTAGACAACATTTCTTTCTGATCTGGCAATACCCATTTACCCTCCGAATTTTCTTTAGCCCCTATTTTTATCAATTTTTCTTTTTCGATGGGGGAGAAAATAGGAGCTACTGCAGGAGAAGGAAGGTGAGAGGTTAAACAAAAGATAGGCATTTCAGGAGAAAAGGCAGCTTCTTTGGCTCCCTGATCTGCAAGGTTATTTCCCCGCTCCTCAAAGGAGAATTCTTTTTAATGTCCTGACACATGTAAAATTGCTATTTCCTCTGGAAGATAGGGATTGTTTAAAACAGGAACAATTTCCTGTTAAGAAAAAGTCAGAAAAAAAAAACATAAACAATTGCCGGGCGCCGTGGTTCACGCCTGTAATCCCAGCACTTTGGGAGGCCGAGGCGGCTGGATCACGAGGTCAAGAGATCGAGACCATCCTGGTCAACATGGTGAAACCCCGTCTCTACTAAAAATACAAAAATTAGCTAGGCATGGTGGCGTGTGCCTGTAGTCCCAGCTACTCGGGAGGCTGAGAGGCAGGAGAATTGCTTGAACCCAGGAGGCGGAGGTTGCGGTGAGCCGAGATGGCGCCGTTGCACTCCAGCCTGGGTAACAAGAGCGAAACTCCGTCTCAAAAAAAAAAAAAAACAACATAAACAATTAATGTCTCATGAGCCAGGTTTTGGCTCTTACTATGAGACGCCATTTGGCCAAAATTTTCCCAAATGAATGAGCTACTCTAAAGGCCCTAGAGCCAGGCGCTGTGGCTCACGCCTGTAATCTCAGCTCTTAGGGAGGCAGAGGCGGGAGGATAGCTTGAGCCCAGGAGTTCGAGACCTGCCTGGGCAATATAGCAAGACCCCATTCTCCACAAAAAGGAAAAAAAACAAAAAGACAAAAAAAAAAAAAAAAAAGTCCTACTTAGAGTCAGTATAGATGGTTCCCTCTGGTTTCTGTCAGCACTCTAAGGCTTGGCTAAGTGCAAACAGCTCACAAGCTTGTGCAGACCAACTATTAGGTAGTCTTCCTGATTCTATTTCTTCAAGGGTTTCTCCATCAATTATTGATACCCACTGTACCTGTTTCCCTTGACTACCTTCAAGGAGCCATCTATAAGTAAGTGCCACCTTCCTCTGAAGAGGGTCTCCACTAAATCTGGCCAAACTTTTGTATAATAGTTGATTAAATCAAGACATAAGTGTTCCCTTTTTTTTTTTTTTAAAGACGGGGTTTCACCATGTTGGTCAGGCTGGTCTTGAACTCCCGATCTCAGGTGATCCGCCCGCCTTGGCCTCCAAAGTGCTTGGATTACAGGCGTGAGCCACCACGCCCAGCCTAAGTGTTCCCTTTTTTAAAGTGGATTTCTTGTTAAAAAACCTGCTCAGTTGAGGAAGTGACTCCAGTGTCACTTAATGCTTGATGGGTTGATATACTCACTGCATTTGAAACAATTATCTCAAGAATGAATTTTCTGATGTTCTTCAAGGAGTGACCCTGGACTGAAGACCTTGCCACACTTATGACATCTGTAAGATTTCTGCCCAGTGTGGATTCTCTGATGTCTAATGACTTGTGAACGTGAAGCACAGGCATTGCCACAATCATCACGCTAGTGAGGTTTCCCTCCTGTACGAATTCTCCTGTTGTGTGTAAGATGAAGCCTGACTGAAGACTGTGACAACCATGACATCTGTAACATTTCTTTCCAGTATGAGTTTGCCATGGAATTTCAAGGTGTGAACGATGTCTGAAAAGTTTGCCACATTTATTACCCTTGCAGGATCTCTCATTACGGATCTCCAGGGATTTGCAATGGTTGTAGCGTTACTGAAGACTGTGTGACCGTCGTTACATTAGTAAAGCCTCCCCATGCCATGGATTGCTGGATGGTGAATAAGTGTTGACTGTGCACTAAAGGCTTTGCCACACTCCTTACACCTGGAAGGTTTCTCTCCAGTGTCAATTCTAGCATGTTGTTCCAAGCGTGAATCACACCGAGAGCCTTGTCAAAAACCTTACATTTGCATGGTTTCGCTCCAGCATGAATTCTCTTATGTCGTTCAAGGTGTGACTTGGGACTGAAGACTTTGTCATATTCTTCCCATTATTAAATTTCTCTCCAGTATGAAGTCTATGATGACGTGCAAGTTTTGATTTTTGATTAAAATCTTGCCACAGTCATTACATATATATGTTTCTCTCCAGTAAGAAATCAGTAACATGGAAGGTTTGCTTTTCAATTAAAAACACTGCCACATTCATTACACATCTACGGTCTCCCTCCAGTATGACGTCTACGATGGAACACAAGTGATGACATCTGACTGAAGGTTTTGCCACATTCATTACATTTGTAAGGTTTCACTCTAGTGTGAACTCTAGTATGTTGTGTCAGGTACGAACCACGCCTGAAAGCCTTGTCACAAACCTTACATTTGTATGGTTTCTCTCCAGTATGAATTCTTTTGTGAATTCCAAGGTCTTGTTTCCACCTGAAAATTTTGTCACATTCTTCACATTTGTAAGGTTTCTCTCCAGTATGAACTCTACGATGACATGCAAGGGTTGATTTTTGACTAAAAAACTTGCCACATTCATTACACTTGTAAGGTTTCTCTCCAGTGTGAGTTCTAGTATGTTGTGTCAGGTGTGAAGGAAACCTGAAAGCCTTGTCACAGACCTTACATTTGCATCGTTTCTCTCCATGAATTTCCCTGTGTCTTTTAAGTTCTAATTTCCGACTAAAACTTTTGTCACATTTTTCACATTTGTAAGGTTTCTCTCCAGTATGAAATCTACGATGCCACGCAAGGACTGATGGGTGTTTAAAACCTTTGCCACATTCATTACACTTGTAAGATTTCATTTCGGTATGTATTGCCTTATGAATGACAAGGGCTGAATTTTGACCAAAGGTCCTGCCACACTCATCACACGTGGAAGGTTTCTCTACAACATGAAGTCTACGATGGCGTGCAAGGATGGACTGCCGACTGAAGTTCATGACACACTCATTACACTTGTAAGGTTTCGCACCAGTGTGATATCTACGACGGTGTGCAAGGTATCCCTTCTGATTAAAGACCTTGCCACAAACATCACATTCATATTGTTTCCCTCCTAAATGGACTATCTGATGTTTCCTTAAGAGTGAGCTACAATTAAACGCTTTGCCACTCTCAACATATTGGAAAAATTTTCCTGTCATGTGTACGTCCTGTTGATGTGTAAGTAATGAAGAATGGAGGAAATTATTTTCATAGTTATTAGAAATATGGGTTTTGGGCCTACAAGAAATCCTTTGCGATGCTGAAACCGAGGAAGCATCATTGCTAGACTTCTCTACTTGATTACCAATTTTCCCTTCAGTCTGAAATATGCGCAGTTCAGTGAGATGCGAATGAAAGCTTAATCCAAGCTCATCTTTAATAGGCTTGTTTCCAGCATGCCTTCCATCATATCGCTCTGTACTGCTACTCAACGTTTTGATTTTTGTCATGCGAGTTTCATGGCTATTTCTCTCCTCTTCTTCCCACTGAAACTCAAAGTCACGAGTATCTTTTTCAATTTCCTGGAAGCAAAAGTCTCCAATGTGATGACTTTCACACGTTTCCAATGTCCCTGTGTGGAACACTTCTGTATTGCCCTGTGCTGTTGATGAGAACTCCTTGATCATGCAATTGCAAGAGATATCTACAAAATATAAACACCAATAGGTTTCCAATTGAGTACAGATGGTAAATAATACTGAAATGTGTAAATATGACACAGAAAACAATACTTATACTAAGCTTCCCAAACACGATCTTCAAAGTTTAGGAACACAAAAGGAGTGAGACTCTTTTATAAATAAAGGTCGATTACATGTACTTCAAGTCATTTCTCCAGAAGCCTATTTCTGATACCATGATCACACAGTGACAGGGCACAAACACGTGTAAGCCTCAAGTAAGGAGTATTTTTCCACTGTGACCCTAAAGTGTATAACAGTTAGCAAAAAACATATCATTGTCACCTCAATAAATTGAAAAATTTGTATTCTTCATATTTACAGCATATTTACTGTATACAAACAAATAAACCATATAGTATACTGTATTGATAAATAATCCACAAGCTCATGTAAGCATAACCAAAATCAATGGAAATTTTGTATTGTGAAACAATCGTAGCACTGAGAAGTGGGGAAATGATTACGAAAATTGGCCAGGCCTAGTGGCCCACGCCTGTAGTCCCAGCTACTCCAGAGGCCGACGCACAAGAATCACTTGAACCTGGAAGGCAGAGGTTTCAGTGAACCGAGATTGCACCACTGCACTTCATCCTGGGTGACAAAATGAGACCCCATCTCTATTAATTAATTAATTAATTAATTATGAGATGGGGTCTCAGTTTATCACCCAGGCTGGAGTGCAATGGCACAATCTCGGCTCAATGCAACCTCCTAGTTTCAAGCGATTCTCCTGCCTCAGCCTCCTGAATAGCTGGGATTACAGGCACCTGCCACCGCGCCTGGCTAATTTTTGTAGAGACAAAGTTTCAATATCTTAGCCAGGCTGGTCTCGAACTCCTGACTTCGTGATCCCCCAGCTCGGCCTCCCAAAGTGCTGCGATTACAGGAATGAGAAACCACACCAGCTGAGACTTCATCTCAAAAAAAAAAAAAAAAAAAGAAAGAAAGAAAGAAAAGAAAAAAGTAAAGGAAAAGAAAATATTAATACAATATTTTTCTAAATAAATGTCATAAAATTGCATATATCCAGGGAGAACAGGTATTTTGTGACTTTTTTAAAAAAAGTTTTGCCGGGCATGGTGGCTCACGCCTGTAATCCAAGCACTTTGGAGGCCAAGGCAGGTGGATCACCTGAGGTCGGGAGTTCAAGATCAGCCTGACCAACAAGGTGAAATCCCGTCTTTAAAAAAAAAAAATTTCAAAAGGCCGGGCATCGTGGCTCACACCTGTAATCCAAGCACTTTGGAGGCCAAGGCGGGTGGATCACCTGAGGTCGGGAGTTCAAGACCAGCCTGACCAAAACGGTGAAACCCATCTTAAAAATAAAATAAAATAAATAAATAAAATAAAATAAAAAGTTTTATATTTTTATTTTTTCGAACTTCTGGCCTCAAGCGATCCGCCCTCCTCAGCCTCCCAAGGTGCTGAGATTACAGGTATGAGCCAGAGGGAGGTTATATTTTTATTTTTCTGAGACAGTCTCACTCTGTCACCCAGGCTGGAGTACAAAGACAACACCTGGTTACTGCAACCTCCACCTCCTGGGTTCAAACGATTCTCCTGCCTCAGCCTCCTGAATAGCTGGAATTACAGGCATGCGTCACACCAGGCCCGGCTAATTTTTGTATTATTAGTAGAGGTAAGGTTTCACAATGTTGGCCAGGCTGGTCTCAAACTCCTGACCTCAAGTGATCCACCTGCCTCAGCCTCCCAAAGTCTTGAGATTACAGTCATAAGCCCCTGTGCCCAGAGGCACTTTGTGACATTACAAAGTGGAGTATGTCAGTTATATTGCAGACCACATACCAAAAAGCCATATGTAAATTCATAAAAATTAGTTGGCTGGGCATGGTGGCTAACGCCTGTCATTCCAGCACTTTGGGAGGCCAAGGCAGATGGATCATGATGTCAGGAGTTCAAGACCAGCCTCGCCAATTAAGCAAAACCCCGTGTCTATTAAAAATACAAAATTTAGCTCGGTGTGGTGGCATGTGCCTTTAGCCCCAGCTACTCAGGAGTCTGAGGTGGGAGAACTGCTTGAACCCAGTAGAAAAAGGTGGCAGTAAGCCGAGACCATGCCATTGCAATCCAGCCTGAGTGACAGAGTGACACTCCGTCTCAAAAAAAAAACACAAATTGATTTTGGGCCAGGTGCGGTGACTCAAGCCTATAATCCCAGCACTTTGGGAGGCTGAGGTGGGTGGATCATAAGGTCAGGAGTTCAAGAGAAGCCTGGCCAAGATGGTGAAACACTGTCTCTACTAAAAATACAAAAAGTAGCCAGTGTGGTAGGGGGTACCTATAATCCCAGCTACTCAAGAGGCTGATACAGAGAACTGCTTGAACCTGGGAGAAACAGGCTGCAGTGAGCCAAGATCGTGCCACTGTACTCCATCCTGGATGACAGAGCAAGACTGTGTCTCAAAAAAATAAAAAAGTAATTAATATTATAACCAACGACAAAACCAGCAAGCAAACAGTAGTACATTTATACAGCCTGCAGAATTCTAAACAATTCCCTCTTAGGAAAAAAGCCACAACGTCTACATACCACCAGCACACAATATAAAAACTGAAATAAATGGTAAGATCACTATCTTCTGAATGAATCCCAGCACACCATCGAAAAGACACATTATAAACAAACTATCAAAAATAAAAAACTCAACATTATTTTGAAATAAAAACACTAAATACACACAGAATACAGGAAACCCACCTCAACATAATAAAGACCATTTAGGAGAAGCCCACAGTTACCATCACAGTGGATGGCGAAAGCCTGAAATCCCTTCCTCTAAGATCAGGAAAGAGACCAGGAAGCCTGCTTTTGCTATTTCTATTCAGCATGTTACTGGAATCCTGACTGAAGAAATTAGACAAGAAAAATAAATAAATGCCAAGCAGTGGGAAAAAAAAAAAAAAGTTAAATGCTCTGTGTTGAGAGAAGACATCATCTGATATGTGGAAATCACTAAAGATTCCATGGAAGACTGGGCATGGTGGCTCATGCCTGTAATCCCAGCACTTTGGGAGGCTGAGGTGGGCAAATCACAACGTTAACAGTTCGAGGCCAACCTGACCATCATGGTAAAACCCTGTCTCTACTAAAAATACAAAAATAGGGGGACATAATCCCAGCTACTCAGAAGGCTGAGGCAGGAGAATCACTTGAACCTGGGAGGCGGAGTTTGCAGTGAGTCAAGGTCGCGCCACTGGACTCCAGCCTGGGTGACAGAGCTACACTCCGTCTCAAAAAGAAAAAAAGAGGCCGGGCGTGGTGGCTCATGCCTGTAATCCAAGCACTTTGGAGGCCAAGGCAGGCATATCACCTTAGGTTGGGAGTTCAAGACCAGCCTGACCAACATGGTGAAACCCTGTCTTTATTTTAAAAAAGAAAAAAATAGAAAGAGTCCATGAGAAAACTGTGGAAATTATATATTTCATCAGGGATTAATATTTAGAATATACAAGGAATTTTTACAATTTGGCAACAAAAATCAAAAAACACAATTAGAAAATGAGTCTAGGAACTGAATACACATTTCTGCAGAAATGAAAGACGAATCACCAATAAGCCTGGAACAAATAAGCACCAAGAAATCAAAATAAAAACGTAGCATGTAGGGAAAAAAAAAAACTACACTGAAACCTCACTTCAAGTGCATTAAAAGATTTAGCATCCATAAGGATAGACAATAAGTGTTGGTAAAAATGCAGACATGGCCAAGAGCAGAGTGCCACTTTGGAAGGCTGAGACGGGTGGATCATCTCAGGTCAGGAGTTCGAGACCAGCCTGACCAACATGGAGAAGCCCCATCTCTACTAAAAATACAAAATTAGCCAGATGTGGTGGCGCAAGCCTGTAATCCCAGCTACATGGGAGGCTGAGGCAGGAGAATCACTTGAACCCAGGAGGCGGAGGTTGCGGTGAGCAGAGATCACACCATTGCACTTCAGCCTGGGCATCAAGAGTGAAACTCTGTCTCAAAAAATAATAAATAAATTTTTGTTTTTAAAAAAATGCTAAGGTGGGCCGGGTGCGGTGGCTCACGCCTGTAATCCCAGCACTTTGGGAGGCCAAGGCGGC
>PVKV010033618.1:0-18533 GCA_004027835.1 Alouatta palliata
CTCCTGGGTTCCAGCAATTCTCCTGCCTCAGCCTCCCGAGTAGCTGGGACTACAGGCACGTGCCACCATGCCCAGCTAATTTTTGTATTTTTAGTAGAGACGGGGTTTCACCATGTTGACCAGGATGGTCTCGATCTCTTGACCTCGTGATCCACCCGCCTCGGCCTCCCAAAGTGCTGGGATTACAGGCGTGAGCCACGGTGCCCGGCCCTCAAGTCAGTCTTAAGGAGTCACGTTTGAATAGTGTAAATTCTGATCCTTCTAATACATTGGTTTAATTCAGTTTTAACTGTATGAATCTCATTTGCAAATGAGAATTCAGAAAAGTTAAATTAGTTACAATAAATATGTTAATTTAGTTACACATTATTCTGGAGGGAATTTTATCTTCTTTCAACAAAATGTGTTTTATAGTTTCTGACTTACGGTTGCTTTTGAGTTTTACTCCTTTGGATATATTAAGATGCACACAGTGAAGCAAATTGGCCTCCACTTTATGCTGGAATGCTTTCCTTAGCATGAAAATACCAGGTCCTTGGATTTGGGATTTTAATTTCCTATGGAAAGTTGCTTAAATTGTGGACACTGGAATTGATCTGAATGTCACTAAGGAATTTCACATAAAGTGTAATCCCTAGTCAATAGGAATTTTCCATTGCATATTTTATGGGAAAACTATGCTAAATCACACCCATTGAGGTGAAAGGACTTTAGCTTACTGAAGGATCTAGAGAGCAGAGCAAAGATCTCACTATGCAAACACTCAGACTGCTTCCTTCAATTCCTCTTGCAGGCCAGCTTTGTGCTTTGTAGACCAACTTTTTAATGAGATACTTTGCTTCCTCATTCAACATTGAAGCTAGGCTTCAGTTAAAAGGTTTGAGGAAGCTTCATTTGAAATTGTTTTTCCTACTGTTTTTTTTTTAAATTGTAGTGTATATGATAGGAATTTGCATTTAAGTATGTTCATTTTTGCATATGTTAGGTGTGGAAACAATCTTGAAAACATTATTTTTGTCACCCAAAAAGTATCCTCCTTGGGAGTATCTGACAGCAAAAATCTTGATTTTATTTTTGGACCTTTAGTCTGTGTTCTGTCTAGTTATTTGGTACTAATTGTGTGCAATCTAAAACATTCCCTCAAGTGTTTGTTTGTTTGTTTTATTATAAAACCATAATATATGTTCTTTGTAGAAAACTGGAAAAATAGATACTCAAACAGGAAAAAAAAATCAAAATTTCCCATGATGTTGCTACCTAAAAATAAGCTCTATTTTAGTTTACATCCCATATACATTTTTGAAAGCCATTTCTTAATGCTAGTTTGATACACACTGAAAGTTTAGTTTACAAGTTCAAATTTTGCCAGCTTTTCCTGACAACTATTTGCATTTTTTTCAGATGAGTGATTATTGACCATTTTTTTCCTACCTTCCTTCCTTCCTTCCTTCCTTCCTTCCCTCCTTCCTTCTTTCTTTCTTTTCTTGTCTCACTCTGTTGCCTGGGCTGGAGTGCAGTGGTGTGATCTCAGCTCACTGCAACCTCCATCTCCTGGGTTGAAGTGATTCTCAACCTCAGTCTCTTGAGTAGCCGGGACTGCGGACGCCCGCCACCACACCCGGCTAATATTTTTTTGTATTTTTTAGTAGAGATGGGAGTTTCACCATGTTGGCCAGGCTGGTCTCGAACTCCTGACCCAGCCGCCTCAACCTCCCAAAGTGCTGGGATTACAGGTGTGAGCCACCAACTCGGCCTTATTGGCCATTTTCTAAATAAGCACATTCTGGCTTTATTTTCTTAAAGTTCAAATTTTCTGTTACTGCTAATTCTAATACTTAGGATTCTTGCTTAAGTATTTGAAACCATTACTGATTTGTTGTTCACATTTGTTATTTTTTATGTTGTGAAACTGGACTAAAGGAATAGAGGGATTATTAGTCATAAAAGTCAAATAGGCATTTGTGTTTAACTGTTGAGAAAAATGAAAGATCAGTATGATTATTATGGAACTGTTTTTAATTCTTGCTTAAAGACTACAATTTTTTTATAATGACATTTGAGTCTAGGGTAGTGTGTGGTAGATTTCTAGATGGTCCCTACTTAAGACATATTGTTGTATTTAAAATTGTCCACTTAATTTCTTTTTATATAATGCCAAGGTTTTTCTTGTGGTTTTGGGATCTAATGCTGTTTGTAAAATATTACTGTCCAATGTAGAATTATTTTGTTTGGTTTCAGGCATTTGCTGAATAGGTAATGATATATGGGTATTTTTCTGCAAGTATTTAAACCAGGGGCACATGCAAAGGCAGTTGTAATTTCCTCTTGGAAAACGTGCCAAGTGTTTGAAGGTTAAAACCGAATGCTAGGGTTGATATTTAGGATTATTACAAAATAGACTTGTTTTCATAGCAGTTAGTTTTTCCCTAGAGTTTTAACTGTTAACTCACTAGTATGCTGCTGTTTTTAACTATGTTAAATAACATACAGTATTTGACAAATAGATTTATTTTTCAAGATGTCTCACTAGTTTCCCTTTACACAATGTATATACTTCAAGATGTACAGAAAGGAAAGCTACAGTTAAGCCCTTATACATGTTTTAAGGTAAGAATGTGTTCCCTATTGTTTGAAAACTGATGGTAAGAATAACCTCAATTAAGAGGTATAACTTGAAGTGTCAGCCCAGACTACTGATTTAACCCCATTTATGGTAACACATTACCTTCCTCATCTCCTGTTTCATCCCCAAGAATGTAGTCCTTTTTCTTAGTTGTGTTGAAGAATGAA
Organism: Alouatta palliata; assembly: GCA_004027835.1. Taxonomy (NCBI): domain Eukaryota; kingdom Metazoa; phylum Chordata; class Mammalia; order Primates; family Atelidae; genus Alouatta; species Alouatta palliata. The sequence continues at coordinate 2,791 of PVKV010033618.1, forward strand.
AAGTCTGCTGTAGAATGGATCTGATGTCATTAGCTCTTCAAATGGGTACCATTGTACATAAAACAATAGAATCAGGTTTTGTGTTGTTAGTGAAAAAAATTTAAACCTGCCATTAAAAAAAAACCCATGTTTCATGGAAATCTAACAGAAATACATTGTAATAATTAGAACACTTTCTTTCCTCCCTCCCTTCCCTCTCTCCCTCCTTTCTTTTTCTTCCTTCCTTTCACTTTCTTTTTCTTTCTCTTTCTTTCTTTCTTGCTTGCTTGCTTTTCTTCCTTCCTTCCTTCCTTTCTTTCTCTTTCTTTCTTTTCTTTCTTTTTCTTCCTTTCTTTCTTTCTTTCTTTCTTTCTTTCTTTCTTTCTTTTTTCTTTTTCTTCTTTCTTTCTTCTTCTTTTTCTTTCCTTCTTTCTTTTCTTTCTTGACAGAGTTTCACTCTTTTTACCCAGGCTGGAATGCAAGGGCGCAATCTCAGCTCACTTCAACCTCCACCTCCTGAATTCAAGCAATTCTGCTGCCTCAGCCTCCCGAGTGGCTGGGATGACAGGCACAGGCCGCCACACCCAGCTAATTTTTGTATTTTTAGTAGAAAGCGGGTTTTGCAATGTTAGCCAGGCTGGTCTCGAACTCCTGACCTCGGGCGATCCACCTGCCTCCACCTCTCAAAGTGCTGAGATTACAGGCATGAGTCACCATGCCCAGCCTAATAATTAGAACATTTTCATCATAAAAATCTCATCAGCTTTGCCAAAAGAAACAACTGATTGACGTGTTTTGTATTTGTTTTCCATATTCATGTAAAGTTTATATATACAATTAGAATACTCAAGGAGACCAGCAAAATCAGTTAAACAAATAGGGTGTATCCAAAGAAAGATGAAACCCAAAAGTACATAAAAAGGATTTAAATCCCATTTTAAATGTACCTAGTGTGTATTTCTTATCTCTAGACAAGTTCATGTTTATTGTTTAATTTATGCCCAAATGAAGTTGTAAACTTATGATTCAACTCTGATAGAGAATTTGTCACTTGTCTAAGGTCAGTGGCAGGTTTGTCTGCTGTCAAACACTCTGTGTCACTCACCAGATTAGTATAACTATTCATTCAGACTCTACTCCCATGTTTAAGATATTTTTACAAGAGCTGGCTGAAGCAACACATTAGTAACCTGACAAGATTTCTTTTTCCCTTTTCAGGGGGAAAGGGTTATCTTAAAAATAAATTATTTTCAGGGAATTTGGGAATCTAATGATAAATATTACACATAATCTATGAATAGCTTAATCATTTATGTAGTCTTTAAAATAGGAATTCCTCGACATCGCTCCTGGCCACACTTTCCTTGCCTGTGTTGTTGCTGTGTGTATTTGAGAGTAATATCTGCATTCCTTTTAAGGCGTTCTATAAATCATAGTTGTCAGTTATACAGAGTAGTCTTCCTTTTCCCCATGTTCAGTGCAGTCTCACTGAAGAGTGATAATAGCAATGGTTAACATTTGCACAACACCTTACAGTTTGCAAAGAATGTTCACACATTCTCATTTCAGTTTTGCATAGTGAACCTGTTACGAGATGTCTCTTGATGTCGATGCTAAAAGTGTTAGAATCTTTATATCACTAGAGCCATTGAATATGCTGTAGTATTGAATAGTGCCCTGACTAGAAGGAGGATATAGATGTGCTGCATTTCAAGCCATGTATAATCATCAGAATGAGGGGGCTTGATGTCTTTAGCTACTTGAATCAGATTTACTTTTGTAAGTGATGCTTTTCTAACTGTTAGGTGGATGGATTCTGTATTCACTATATTGTAGCCTGTAATTCGTATAAATTTACCATCTGTTGTCATTTTAAAAAGTGTTCATAATGCTAAAAAAAAAAAAAAGAGGAACTATGGAAACCATACAAACATGTGGAAATTAAACAATATGCTGCTGAATGATCATTAATTAAGTATGAGTAAATTAAGAGTAAATTAAGCAGGAAATTGAAAAAATCATTGAAACAAATGATAACAGAAACATAATATGTCAAACTTAGGGGATACAGCAAAAGCAGCACTAAGAGGAACGTTTATAGCTGTAAACACCTACATTTAAAAAGTAGAAAAACTTCCAATAAGCAACCTAACAATTCATCCTAAAGAGCTAGAAAAGTAAGAGCAAACTTAGCCTAAAATTAGTAGAAGGAAATAAATAATAAAAATCAGAGCACAAATAAAGGAAACTAAAATGAATAAAAACCCAAACATCAATAAAATGAAAAGTTGGTTTCTCAAAGAGATTTTTTGAAATCGACAAAACTTAAGCCACACTAAGAAGAAAAGAGAAAATATCCAAGTAAATAAAATCAGAGATAAAAAGGGAGACATTACAACTGATACTGTAGAAATTCAAAGAATCATTAGAGACTTCTATGAAAAACTATATGTCATTAAGTTGGAAAACCTGGATAAACTGGACAAATTCCTAGACATATACGACATAGCAATATGGAACCATGAAGAAATCCAAAACCTGAATAGACCAATAACAAATAATGGAGCCAAACTATAATAGTAAAAAAAATCTCACAGCAAAGAAAAGCCAGTGACCCCATGGCTTCACTGCTGAATTCTACCAAACGTTTAAAGAAGAACTAATACCAATCCTAATTAATCTATTCCAAAAAATAGGGATGTGTTGGAATGATTCCAAATTGATTTTATGAGGTCATTGTATAAGGTCATTACTCTGATACCAAAACCAAAGATACAGTAAAAAAAAGCACAAAACTATATTCCAATAACCCTGATGAATATTGATGCAAAAATCCTCAACAAAATACTAGCAAAGCGATTTCAACAACACATTAAAAATATCACTCATCATGACCAAATGGGATTTAACTCTGGGATGTGAGGATGTTTCAACATATGCAAACCAGTCAATGTGATACAGCATATGAACAGAATGAAGGACAAAAACCATATGATTAATTCAATTGATGCTGAATGAGCATTTGATAAAATTCAACATCTCTTCATGGAAAAATAAAACCTCAAAAAACTGAGTATAGAAGGAACATACCTCAACACAATGGAAACCATAAAAAACATAGATGACAGATCCACAGCTAGTATCACACTGAATGGGGAAAAACTGAAACCCTTTCCTCTAAGATCTGGAGCAAGACAAGGATGCCCACTTTCACTACTGTTATTCAACATAGTACTAGATGTCCTAGTTAAAGCAATCAGACAAGAGAAATATATAAAGGGAATCCAAACTGGAAAGGAATAAGTCAAATTATTCTTGTTTACAGATGATAAGATCCTATATTTGGCAAAACCCAAAGACTCCACCAGAAAACTCTTAGAACCAATAAATTCGGTAAAGTTGCAGGATACAAAATCAACATACAAAAGTTAGTAGCATTTCTGTATGCCAACAGTGAACAGACTGAAGAGGAAATCATGAAACCAATCCCATTTACAAGAGCTACAAATAAAATAAAACACCTAGGAATTCACTTAGCCAAAGAAGTGAAAGATCTCTACAATGAAATATATGTAACATTGATGTGATAAATTGAAGACGACACAAAAAATGGAAAGCTATTTCATGTTCATGGATTAGAAGAGTCAATACTGCTAAAATGTCCATACACCCAAAGTAATCTACAGATTCAATGTAACCCCTATCAAAATGCCAATGATATTCTTCACAGAAATTTTTTAAAAATCCTAAAATGTATGTAGAACTACAGAAAAACCAGCATAGCCAATGCCATCCTGAGCAAAATTAACAAAACTGCAGGAGTCACATTACCTGACTTCAAATTACACTACAGAGTGATAGTAACCAAAACAGCATGGTACTGGCATTTAAACAGACACATAGACCAATGGAACAAAATAGAGAGCTCAGAAATACATCCATACATCTACAGGAAACTCATTTTTTACAAATATGCCGAGAACCTACATTGGAGAAAGGCCAGTCTCTTTAATAAATGGCATTGGGAAAACTGGATATACATATACAGAAGAATGAAACTACACCCTATCTCTCACCATATACAGAAATCAAATCAAAATGGATTAAACACTTAAATCTAAGACCTCAAACTATATAACTACTAATAGGAAACATTGGACAAACTCTCCAGGACATTGCTCTGGGCAAGTAATAATTCTTGAGTAATAAGCCACAAATGCAGGCAACCAAAGCAAAAATGGACAAATGTGATCACATCTAGTTAAATAGTTTCTGCACAGCAAAGGATACATTCAACAAAGTGAAGAGACAGCCCATATAATGGGAGAAAGTATTTGCAAACTGTTTATCTGAAAAGGTTTAGTAAGCAGAATATCTAAGGAGTTCAAACAACTCAACAGAAAAAAGTCTAATAATCTGATTTAAAAATGGACAAAAGATCCAAACAGACATTTCTCAACAAGAGACATGCAGATGGCAATAGCTGCTGCCTACTTTCGATAGTGTGCTTGTGAGTTTGCCCCAGTTCCTATGTCACCAAGTCTACAAAATATATTTACATGTCCTTCTTGGTCCCTATGTGTATTTGAGTTTAGAACCCTGCTTATAAGTTCATAAGATATAATTCAACTCTGTCAGTCTGTGATAAAGTCAGTTCAATATTTTCCACAATTTTCAGATTCCATAAACTCCTTAACCTCTACCCATTTCCACATCAGGATATCTTTGCTCTTATTTCAGACTCTGAAATGCTCTCATCAGAATTTCCTGCTTCCATTCTGAGTCTGTTTCTACCACCATTACCATCCTGCCACCCTCAACCCCTGATTTACAAGGTAACAAATTGTTTTATTTAGTAATCAGGACTTCTATATTTCTTTTAACTTGACATACAAAATTGTATGTATTTATGGTGTACAAAATGATGTTTTGATATATGTATGCATTGTGAAATAGCTAATTCAAGCCAATTAACATATTCATTGCCTCACATACTTATCACATTTTGTGGTGATAAAAATATACTCTCTTTGCAATTTTCAAGTACATAATACATTCTTATTAACTTAAGTAGCTGTGTTGTACAATGGATCTTTTGAAATTATTCCTCCTGTCTAACTGAAATTTTGTATCCTTTGACCAACATCTTTCCAGTCCTTGCCCCTAGACTCTGAAAACCACCATTCTATTCTCTGCTTCTACGAGTTCATCTTTTCAGCTTCATCATATAAGTGAGATCATATGGTATTTATCTTTCTTTTCCTGGCCTATTTCATCTAACATTACATCTTCTGAGTTCATCCATTTCATCACAAATGACAGGATATTCTATTTTAAGACTAAATAGTATTCCACTGTGTGTATATACCACATTTTCTTTATCCATTCATCCATTGATAGTTTTTTTCCTCATATCTTGGATTTTGTGAATAATGCTGCATTGATCATTGAAATGCAGAACATCTCTTTCACATACTGATTTGAATTCCTCTGGATATATACTCAATAGTGGGATTGCTGAATCACATGCTAGTTCTATTGCTAATTTTTTGAGGAACCTCCAAACTGTTCTCCTTTCAAAGTGGGGACATGATGTATCACATTTCATTTCTGCATAACACAGTGTTTGCAAAGTTACACCCAGCAGAGGTTCTCTAAGTCTAGACCCTGAGTAAGGCCAATGTGGAAATAGCACTCTTCCCACCAAAAGGAGACACATAGTGTGAGCAAAAAATTATCTGTTCATTATTTAAAGATGCTGAAGTTTGAGAATTATTTATTACAGCAGCAAAATATAACCCATCCTAGCTGATGTACTTGAACTATGGCAAATAATAATAATAATAAATTTTAAAATCTTGATATGCTGCCTTAATATTGGGAGCCCCTGCCCTGACAATTTTTTACTTAATAATAACAATTCTTATTGCCCTAAATAATTCTTTCCTTAATAATATACAGTGAATTGTTTCCAAGTCATTCAGCTGAATTTTTTCACCTGCTTAAAACCCCATAACTCTAAATTACTGACCACAGTTTAAAAGGCCTTTGATTTCTCACTACTCTTCCCTATACAGTGTCCACTGTTCAATTGCTTATACAAGGCATACGTTTATTGTCCTAAAGGTGACGGTTTATGGTTGGCCCTGACACTTTCACATCTTCAAACTAGGAGCACTCTTTACACAACAGTTTTCAGGATGCCCCTGCCTATGTACTTAGGACGGGGGAGGGCAAAACCTGCATTTACCAAAAGAATATGTGGAAACTATCCCCACCCTCCTCAACTGTATATTGTATGTAGAGAGTTGAATTCTATCTGTACCTTTTAGGCTACAAAGGTTTTTATTAATTTTGAAGCACTGACTCCTGACAATTGTGGAGTAATTGGAGGTGGCCTATAGATGACCTCTGGCCTCAGAGCCGTTCAAGATTCTCAGAGAGGTGAGATTTAGCTCAGTTGGAATATGCCCCTTTGCCTTGTTACACCTCACAATCCTTCACACACACACACACACACACACACACACACACACACTACCCGCTACTTCTTTAGTCTGCAGCCACACTCAACTCTTGGCTTCGTGACAAGGGCACGGGCTATGACATCAAACAAGTCTGGGCTAGAACCCAGGTCACAAAACTTAACACATATGTTGAACAAATATTTGTTTTTGTTATGTCTCAGATGCCTCATCTTTACAATTATAGGCATCATAGGAACTATATTATAAATGGAGCATGTGTGCAAAATGCCTGGCAGAGACAAACTGCTCAAGAAATGGTCAGCATTATTATTGATACCCTGTTCCCATTTCTCTCCTACGTCCATGCTTCTAACTAGGTAAGGATCCTCCATGCTGGGCTTCCACATCCATAGGAAGGGAATGAGAATGCCCACTCTTCTGGAATTCTGTGAAGGTTTGATAAGATAAAGTATGCCACATTTTAAATAGACAAGTGTTGTGTAGATGGTCTATCTCAGAGGGACCAGCATCAGAACCTTCACATAGAACCAGAATCAAGGATAAAGGTGAGCAAACAAATGCTGGTTTACTTATGAATGGGTGCATATCTACATGACTACATGCATGCAGGCATGCAAACGCACAGAGGGCTGAGTCTGAGGATCTCCCCTGCTTGATCAGTATAGGCTCATGAACTGGAAAAACCTAAGGCTGAGGGTCAAACATGCTAATGACTCCAGCTGAGAGATGTTAAGGAAGGAAGGAAGGAAGGAAGGAAGGAAGATACATTGCTTCATTTCTTCATTTGTTGGTTCATTCATTTGATCCATCATGTCTCATTTTTTGAAGGATGTTTTATGGGCCAAACCCCATTGAGCTAGCAAAGCACACAACCCAGCATCTAAGGAATATAGACTAGTGATGGGAATCAAGTAAGTGCCTCCTTAGGAGGATCATGTTATGATCATCTTATGACCAAGAGGCCCTTGGATGAGAAGAGGCTGGAGATGAGGTAAAGAAGAAGGAGCCTGTTGCATAAATCTGCACAGACAACCCTGTAAGACAAGGAGGGTGGTGGTAGTGGGAATAGCATCATTAATGACCCACAGAACAATGTCTGGGACATCAGGGGAAGTGCATCAAAACTCCTGATTCCACCGCCTGTCAGGGATTTGATATCAGGTCTGTCATTGTGCCAGTCACAGCCTCAGATGCCTCGTGTCTACATTGGGCATCCAAATGATGGTAACCACCTAGAGATAATGCACATGAAGAATGGCAGAAGGAAGTTACTTATTCTTGATATTATGAATATTAATGTGATGGATTTCAGATATATGTTGAAGTAAGAAATGCAACCACCATTCATTTCCTAAGAATAAGTGATGCAGCAGATAACACCTGGGGAAACTTCAATGTAATTGAGTACTTCTTTTAAAATTTTGAGGATGCAAATATCCCGTGTCTGCCTCCAGGTTCATTCCCACTCCTAAAGAGAAAGCATGAAGGACTGTTGGCATTCCCATTAGGAAAAGGTGTGAGTATGTCCAAGAGTAGCAAAAAGGGTACTCTGAAGGCACCAGTGGTAGGCACCAGTCACAGAGGAGCATGCAGAGTTATTTAATGCATTGAATCATTTGGCATATTTGTTCAGATTGCCCCTATCACTTGGGGCATGTACGCACCCTGATATGCCAGAGGACCCCAGGATGCATTTCAGGAAGCATCATCATACCTATGATGATGGGCTCAATTTGGTGTTCTAAGAATTGTCATTTTGAGAAGAGTCCATGGGAAACCGAGTATGGGTTTACTTGTGCTTAAAGAGAGAATCTTCTCCAAGACACAAATGTGACAGGCAATACCCAGCCCTCCCACAATTCTGAGGACAGGCTACACCTTGCTTTGCTCTGTGACTGTGTGTTCTGGGAGGCTGAGCATTAGTATGGCTTAAGCAGCCATTTAAAATCCAAAGATTCGTCAGTAGGACAAGGTACTCAAGAGAAGCACAAGGCAGCTGACCTGCTTCTCCTCCTGTATTCTGAATCTCATCTACCTAAGCCAGAACCTGGGTGTCCCACTTAACCTGTTTGTCTCCCTCGCTGCCCAGATCCAAGAAATCCATAAGGCTTATTGCTGCTGTCTTCTAAACATCTATAATATTTGTTTCCTTCTCTCCATCTTCACTCTATTTCATATGACCACTATCTGTAGCCTGGATGAGGGTCTTCCAGTCTCGGTTCTCTCCTCCCACATAGTCCGTTTTTCTCCACACTGCAACCAAAGGGATCTTGCTAAACCACAGATCTGATCTCCTCAGTACCTTGCTGGAAAACATTCAGTGATGCCCCATCCAGTGCCTTTGGGGTAATGTTCAACAAGCCTTATATATTGCAGAATTATGTAGTCAGACAAGTTCTGACAATAGGAAGCAGACTTCCTATTGAAGATTCAAGAAACAACCATAAATTACCTCTATTCTGACTGAACTAGATGGAGGAATTTTAAATCATTAATCAAACATCCTGAATACAAAATTGGCTCTCATACTCCATTGGAAATATTGCCCATTTGAGAAAATGGGCGTTGCATTTTAGTGCAGCATTGTTTTTAGAAGATTAAATAAGTTGGAAATACAGTATGCTCAGCCAACAGGCAGACACTTGAAATTACGGCAAATCCATTGCAAAGAATATCATTCAGCCATTAGAATGAAAGAATTATAGGTATAAATTGAGGAGATTTCATTATTAATTAGGCAAAAGGTTTGCCTGGAAATTCAATGTGGAATGGTTTGATTTTTATAAATGAAACGAAGTAGAAAGCCATGTGCTCTATCTAAACATATACATGCCAACACATCCAGTAATCCTACTCATTGATACTGATCCTAGAGAAATGCATTCACATGTTCACAGGGGACATGCATACAAATATTAATAAGAGTATCATTTTGTTTTGGAAAAATGGAAACTGCATAAGCATGGATCATTGGAACAGGATAAATTGAAAATGATGAAATGTACAAAATTAAAATAAACAAACTAGAGTTCCATGTAGCTACATGGGTAAACATAAAAAGTAGAAAATTGAGCTGCAAAACCAAAGTGCTTAACAAGGTATACAGTATGGTGATGTGCTTCAAATAAAGGAAGAGGTCTTATGTTGTGTATGGACATATAGGTAGGCAGTAAATATGTACAAGTCTCCATGGGTATAATAATTGCTGACTTCATTATAGCAGAGCACAGTGGGGAGGGAGAAAGCAGAGTGGGTCAGAGAAGACGTAAAAGGAGCATTTTACCATATCTGATACGTAAAATATAAACAGTAAGTCTTAATATTTAGATTTTATATAGCTAGCCATTGGTGTTTATAATATTAATCTCTCTTCCCTATGGTTGAAATTCATTCACAGTAAAAAAAATTCATGCTAAAAACAAGCAAATAAACTGCAAAAGTAATTCCATCATTTTTGTTTCATGAGGGTAGGAGTGTACATGCTATAGACTTCCGTGCAAGACCCAAATTCCTGGAAACAGTAAAGTAAGTTCAGACCTGCATTGAAAAACAATTTAGAGCAATTATCAGTGGACCAGAAACTGAGAATTCTCAGAATGTGGGACAACAGATGGAGCCAGACTACTGGTTTGAGTAAGCAATGACCCAGAACGAGTGCAAAGGTTATCCTAAATGGAGGGCTGGCTCAAGAGTGCTCTATGTCCTGGAGAGGTGCTTTCTTAGCTAAACCAAATTGATTTATTGCTAAACTTACCCAACAGGAGGACTCGGTAGGCTGTAATTACAAAGAAAATTTCAGCTAGACAGGCATATTCATTTGTTTTTTAAGAGTTCAGTTAAGAGCACCTATAAAATCGTTTCCATCACGTATTCCTTCAGCACGCATTTATTAAATGCCACATTCACACACTGCTTCGAAAACCTTGAGAGGCAGTCTGTGCTTACCATGTGATAAATGCTTTTCATTTTTTTGTCTCATTTAATTCTATGAGGGCGGTACTTTAACCCCACTTTACAGATGGGAAAACAGGTTCAGAGAGAAGTGACTTGCTTAAACTAACACCTTGAATGCCATAAGAAAGAAACAGAGTGCTAGCTATAGGGCTTTCCTCAATGGAGTAAAAAAGGACTCATTTACCTTCTGGGCAGATCAAGACAAGCTTCAGAGAGAAACAGGTCTGTGAGCAGCCAGATGGAATTTAGATAGTTGGAAAAGACTGAGAAGGCAGATCAGGCAGAGCAAACAGTGAGCAAAAGCAAGCAGTAGATGAAGTTCAGAGTATGCTCTGAAAGAAGCAAAATAAATCAGGTGTCCAGGAAGACTGGAGTCTACAAACCTTGGGGCCACCCTGTACTCCATCACCAACTCCCCATTCCCCACTTCATCCATTCTGCCTGCAAAGCCTTCCAATGGTCACTTTTAAAATGTCTTTCTGCCTTTCCATCCCCATGGCAACAGCCTGAAGGTTTACTTTAGTTCCCAGTGCTTTTTACTTTAATTGCTTCCTATGTGGTCTGTCAGGCTATAATCTGCTCTTCTGCAAGGCTGCACAAATGCAATTCCTTTGATCCTGTCACTGCCGTGCTTTCATACATACATACGTAAGTGTGGTAGATACATGCACTATATATATAAATAATGTGGTAGATATATGTACCATATATGTATGTATGTATGTATAAAAGCAGGGCAGTATATATATATTAGTGCATATATTTACCACATTTTAAAGGCTCTGCACCTCTTTCTCCCTGTTTGTTTCTGCAGTCCCATCTCCTCACATCAACCAGCACGTCTGCCATAACAATATTATCAGGGTCCTATACAGGACCACGAATTGATGAGTATATACATAAATGGCTTCTGAAAACAGGGTGAGTCAATGAACTCGCTGTGTAAGCCAAGACAGGAAAGGAAGGCTGGAGACAGCTGACTCCTTCCAAGAATACATCGTCCCTTCTCTCGGACCTTCCAACCCCGAAAACACAGCCTGTTGTCAGTGGAAATAAGCCGACTCAGTCCTCTAGATCCCGGAGCCAATCTTGGAATGTTTGTACTAGACTGAATATACAGAAACTTTAAGCTATTTTTTTTTTCTCTTCTGCAAACTCCAGTCCCCACCAGTCTCTAGCTGTCATTTACACCCTCGTCCCACCCCTGTAGCTGCCTGCGCCTTTTCCTATCTGCTAGCGGAAGTCCCGGTGGGGGACCAGCCTACTTCCTCTTTGGTGCTAGGAGTATGCGTGGCAGGAGAGGCGGGGCCAATTTGCCGAGCTTTCTCCCGAGCTTTCTCCCGAGCTTGCAGCTGCGCCTAGTGCCGGCGGCGGCTGCTCGCGCAAGTCAGCTGGCGTGGGAACTAGCTTTGTAGCTGAGAACGGCTGGTTTATTGCTACAAAGACTCTATTGACTTAGGTAGCTCCAGCGGCAGCAGCTGCTTACGGTGTAAAGCAGTTGCTTTCTGAAGAGGCTACAAGCATCCTTCCGTAGGATTGCTGTAAGCTTTGAGCCCCTAGCAGGAAAAATGCCTCGGGGACGAAAGAGTCGGCGCCGCCGTAATGCAAGGGCGGCAGAAGAGAACCGCAACAATCGCAAAATCCAGGCCTCAGAGGCCTCGGAGACCCCCATGGCCGCCTCTGTGGTAGCGAGCACCCCCGAAGACGACCTGAGCGGCCCCGAGGAAGACCCGAGCACTCCAGAGGAGGCCTCTACCACCCCTGAAGAAGCCTCGAGCACTGCCCAAGTACAGAAGCCTTCTGTGGCCCGGAGCAATTTTCAGGGCACCAAGAAAAGTCTCCTGATGTCCATATTAGCGCTCATCTTCATCATGGGCAACAGCGCCAAGGAAGCTCTGGTCTGGAAAGTGCTGGGGAAGTTAGGTATGCAGCCTGGACGTCAGCACAGCATCTTTGGAGATCCGAAGAAGATCGTCACAGAAGAGTTTGTGCGCAGAGGATACCTGATTTATAAGCCGGTGCCCCGTAGCAGTCCGGTGGAGTATGAGTTCTTCTGGGGGCCCCGAGCACACGTGGAATCGAGCAAACTGAAAGTCATGCATTTTGTGGCAAGGGTTCGTAACCGATGCTCCAAAGACTGGCCTTGTAATTATGATTGGGATTCAGACGATGATGCAGAGGTTGAGGCTATCCTCAATTCAGGTGCTAGGGGTTATTCCGCCCCCTAAGCAGATCTGAGGCAGACCCTGGGGGGTGGAAAAGAGGGTCACAGGTACCCCAAGTAGTAGGTGGCCAGGGTCCTAAGTTGAAAATGACATGGATTGGGGGCGGGGGAAACTATTTGGTATTTGTGATCAGTGATAATTGTTTAACTGCGAAATAGAGTGTTTGTTTGGATAATGGAAAATTGTATTCGTTTTAAAATTCTGTTTGTTGAGAATAACAATATGTTTAAAAATATAATTGAACAGATTTTTGTCTTTGATTCCTGTCATTGATATTTAGTATAACAGTTTTGCTAACGTTATAAAATGAAGTCATTCCTTCATAGTCTATGATCTGGAACAGCACATACAGAAATAAGCTGTGCTTTTGAAGTTGAAATACCCAGTAAAATGTTGAAAAAGGATGGAAGACTTCTTCATATATGACCTTTCTGAAACCTTTTGTGTCTGTTGTGTGAAAACTGACATTTGCCATGATTTTCCTTAGTTACTGCAGAACGCAGAGAAAAATAAAAGCATAATGACTAGTACATCTTGCGCATTTTCTGACCACCTGTTATGTGAGGCACCAGTTCTAGGGATACTCCCTAGTACACATCCTCCAGGTCCAAAGAATGTTCTAGATTATGTGGGAGGGAAAAATAGGTAAAATGGCAATGCAGTAAACGCTGCAATAGAAGTGCCATGAAAATGTAGAACACATAATGTGACCTGTCTTGGGGAGTGGGGCAGGAAAGGGAGCATCATAGGATGTGTGAAAATTCAAGACACACTTAAATGAGTTTGGGGGGGCTGGAAAGGATCATCAGAATACACAATGAAAATATTATGTATTAGATATTTGATTGGATACAATACCCAGCATAGGGAGGGAACACTGGCAAAAAGAAGGGGACATCACAGGATGCCTGCCACGGAAATAGAAAATACACATAAATCCTCCTGAAAGGAGGAAGGCAGAGGGAAGGGGTGGTTGCAGGGGAAAAGGTTGTCATGGGGTACTTCAGAATTTAAAAAGATGGGACTGTTGGAAAATTGTTGGTGAGGCAACAATCTGAGGTTTGGAAAAAATAGAGAAGAAGAAGAGGGAGTAAAAATGGAGGCAGTGGAGGCAGCATGAACATTGGAAATAAATTATTCACTGAATTATTAAGGTTATGTGAAGGGGAAAGTAGACAACAAGGAATAAGGCAAGGAAAGAAGTGAGCAGGGCAGAGCCTCAAAGGGTGGGTATTGTGGCTGACTGTAATGACAATAAAAATAATAATAATAATAATAACTCTGAAATAATTAGACAAAAGGCTGTAAAAAAGCGAGGCTTCTGAGATATTGGATGAGCCAGAGAAAAGACTCCACCTGTGGCATCTCAGAAAGGTAACCTTACACTTCTCTCAGTAACTATGGTTCGTTAGGGCGCACACATTGTTTAAAAGTGTGTGTGTCCAAGGGGGGAAGGGGGCATTAGTATTTTCATTCTCTCCTTCAGCCAATGGAGTAAGTCCAGAGTGTACCTGGCATGGTGGCCCATGTTATACTAAGTCATGTGGGATCAGGCCCAACTCCTACCACTTTAACTCCAAGAGCTAAGCACAGCATGGACTAGGTGCCCTGGTGGGGAGCCCTAGTGATAAGTGCCTGACCTACCCTGTGGGGCTCACTGTAGCAGCTATAACACACAAAAGAGGGGCCAGGCGACCTTCTTCCTTCTTGACATCCAGGCTTACCCTGCTTCTGGCTGTGTGCAAAGTAACGACACCAGGTGCAGGGAAAGCTAGCAAATGACCTTCTGGAGAAGACCTGGCAACCCACCGTCATCAGCCTGCAGGCCAAGTAGGCTTCAAACAAAAGTAGTAACTGTGACCCCCTCGGCAGCTCCCAATTCACTCAGCAAGCCAGAAAATAGTGAACACCTTCTGGGATCCAGACAGTGGGATAGAAACTGGAGCTGCAGAAAATCAAAAGGCCTGCTCTTTGCCCTGAGAGGAGTCGTATTTATCAATACCACCTCCAGGGGTAAACAAGGTGAGAATCTGAGGTCCGGTTCCTCGGTGACTTTCCCATCTAGAGCCACAGAAGTGGCAAGAGAGAGATCCTACATAAGACCCTACATCCCTTCCCTGCAAACCCAGAGTGCTTTCCTCTAGGCCACCCTGCTGCCTGTCTGTGCCTGCAAGTGCACTCTCTAGATCCCTGTCTTCAAAAGAAACATCACGTGAAGACAGGGGAAGAGGGGTGAGTAAACCTGGCTGCAGCATCCAATCCTTTTGGGGACCAGGCTGGATTAAATTCCTCCCTGCACCCGCTCTTTTACAGAAGGGGGCTTCAGCAGTCAGTCAGCCCCAGGTCAGTCAGCTAGTAAGTGGGAGACCTGGAGAGTAAAAAGATTTGTTGAGCACCTGCCTGTCCCAGAGGCCTGCCACATGTTATCACTGCCAGGGCAGTGTGGTGTGATTACTGCACATTTAACAGGATGCTCCCTCCACCTAGCTCAGCGGAAGAGGTAATGCCTTCCCCAGCCCTGTCTGAATCCATGCTTTCTTTGGCTCTGGTGGCAAATTATCATCCACTAGTCTAAAACAGTTGTTTACAAGTACAGGCCAAGAAGCTTAATTCAGTCACAGAACAAGCTGTACAAGAGGAGAAAGACTGGGAGAATACCTCCAGCTGCCCTGTCAAGAGAGATGACTGCTGGAATCTGGAAGGCCTCAGGCAGGAGGCTCTGCAGGGGATTGGAAAACCAGGGATTGGGAGATGGGTGACCTGCCCTAGCCCAAGGAGGGAGCAATCAATGAGCCAGGCTTATTCCCTTGTGGCCTGGAGGTTCAGTCTCCCTAACACACCACAGGAGTACTGCAAAGAGTTAAACTTCCCTTGATTAGGTAAGGGCTGAACAAGGGTGGGACTTCCGGTGGCTGTGAAATGAAAGACAAGGCTGAGGGAGAGGCAGGGAATGAGGCTTCTGGGAGGTAGAGAGAAGAGAAAAGTCATTGTGCCATTTACAAAAATGCTTTGAGCTTTGCAGGGCATCCAGGTGAGACATCCAGCTGCGAGCCTCTTGCTGAGTACATCTGAAACCTAAACTGGCCCCACTGCAGCA
>PVKV010033619.1:0-18492 GCA_004027835.1 Alouatta palliata
TCGAGACCATCCTGGTCAACGTGGTGAAACCCCGTCTCTACTAAAAATACAAAAATTAGCTGGGCGTGGTGGCGTGCGCCTGTAGTCCCAGCTACTCGGGAGGCTGAGGCAGGAGAATTGCTTGAACCCAGGAGGCGGAGGTTGCGGTGAGCCGAGATCGCGCCATTGCACTCTAGCCTGGGCAACAAGAGCGAAACTCTGTCTCAAAAAAAAAAAAAAAAAAAAAAAAAAAAAAAACTGTAGGAGAGAAAAAGGATCATTACTGGAATAGGAGAGGGGGTGAGATCTAATGCATCAGTAGACAGCTGGCCTTGAATAGGAGCCAGACTAGGATAACCACAGGAACTGGAGGGAAGACAGAGCTTAGGGGCCCAGGTGCAAGCACAGGGAACATTTGGAGGGTCTCCCTAATTGCTTCTATTTTTTGAAGTAAAATATGTAACAAAGTCATCATCCAAGAGGAGGAAGAAAGAGGCATTAAAGAAAGGAAGGTAGAAAGAAAGTATAAAATACTCATCTAGGAGAGTAGGAGAGTAAATGGAATAGGGAACAGTGATAAGGTTGCTGGGGACATTAAGGCCCCTCATAAGGCAGGAGATCATGAATTTGAAGTGAGAGTAATCAGGTGATACATATGCTTTTTTCTAGGTTCCTTGCTCAGACGGAAAGTTAAATTAAACGTAATAGTAAGGTCAGGTACAGCAGCATACAGCTGTAGTCTCAGCTACTCGGGAGGATCCCTTGAGCCCAGGAGTTCAAGGTCAGTCTGGCAAGACATAGAAAGACCCTAGCTCTTTTAAAAAAAAAAAAGAAATAGTAATTCCCCTTCCTCAGAATCATATTAATAAGGCTACTTCTTCTGGACAAATTCGTCAGTCTCAAAGTATGTTTCATCTGCAGACAGAGTCATTCCTGCACTTGATACCTTTGGAGTCTGTTTATTCATTTCACAATTTTGAGTACTTTATATTTAACAAAATACAAAAATTGGGTGCTTTCATAAAGGTTTTCTCATCTAATTCTTGGAACAGCTTAGTGGAGTATTTAGGATTACCCCCCATTTTACAGATGGAAACCTTTGTTGAATGACTGCCAGATATAAGAGTTCTGCTTTAAGAAACTGATGGAATCCAATTTATGTTCTGTAGATTATGCTGTTTCCACTCCATTTTAATACTTATCAAGCACTTACTTGTGTTCAGCACCGTTCTATATGCTAAAGAGGTATAAAAGAAGCAAAAGATTCATTCAACAAGTATCTCAGTGCCTAATCACATGCCAAGTATTATTCTAGGCATTGGGCATACAGCAGTGAGAAAAAGAAAGTCCCTGCACTCATTCAACAAATACATCAGTTAGCAAAATATCATAAAAGAAAATAAAGCACAGTAGTCAAGTCTCTCTGAAGACTGACATTTGAGTAGAGGCTTTAATGACATATAAGAACAAACTATGTAAATGCCTGGGAAAAGATCCTCTGAGCAGATGAAATACCAGTAGAAAGTCCCTGAAGCAGGTTTGTGCCTATAGGTTCAAGGAAGAGCAAACAAACAAACAAACAAACAAACAAAACATCATGGGCCAACTACAGTGGCTCACGGCTGTAATCTCAGCACTCAGGGAGGCCAAGGTGGGTGGATTGCTTGGGTCCAGGAGTTCAAGACCAGCCTGGGTAACAAGGTGAAATCCAGTCTCTACAAAAACTACAAAAATTAACCAAACATGGTGGCATGCACTTGTGGCCCCAGCTACTCAGAAGGCTGAGGTGGGAGGATCACTTGAGCCTGGAAGGCAGAGGTTGCAGTGAGCTGAGATTGTGCCACTGCACTTCCAGCCTGAGTAACAGAGTGAGAGAATTAGAAGGGTGGAGGAAAGAAAAAGGGAGACTATCATGGTTGAAGCTATGTAAGGGAGAGAATATGAGAAATGAGGTTAGGTAGACAGCCAGAATATGTGTCTTTAGAACAGGGCAAAGAATTTAGATTTTTTTCTCAGTTGATAAAAGGGAATTATATGTTTTGGGGCAGAGGAAAACATGGTCTGCCATATTTTTAAAAGATTGTTCTGACAGATGGGTAGAAAAAAGACTGGCTAGGTATGGTGGCTCATGCCTATAATCCCAGTACTTTGGGAGGCTGAGGTAGGAGGATCACTTGAGCCCAGGAGTTCATGACCAGCCCAGGCAACATAGCGAGACCCCATCAGAAAGAAAAGAAAAGAAAAGAAAAAAGAAAGAAAGAAAATAGAGGAGCAAGAGAGTAACCAGGGAAAACAATTACCAGGGTCTTGCAGCTAGGCGTGGTGGCTCATGCCTGTAATCCCAGCACTTTGGGAGGCCGAGGTGGGTGGATCACAAGGTGAGGAGTTCAACACTAGCCTGACCAACATGGTGAAACCCTGTCTCTACTAAAAATGCAAATATTAGCTGGGTATGGTGGCGCATGCCTGTAATCCCAGCTACTCAGGAGACTAAGGGAGGAGAATTGCATGAACCCAGGAGGTGGAGGTTGCAGTGAGCAACCTGCCACTGCACTCCAGCCTGGGTGACAGAGCATGACTCTATCTTGAAAAAAAAAAAGTCAGGGGCGGGGGGCGTCTTGCAGTGGTACAAACAAGCAAGATGAAGGGGCTTGGACTAGGATGGTAGTAATGAAGATAATAGGAAGTATTAAAACTTAAAATAAGTTGGATCTGCCCGTATATTTTTGAGTAGAGAGAGCTCTATCAAAGAGCCTTTCTTTAAAGGGCAGCAGAGAAATTGGACATTAGTTGGAGATGAATGTGGGGTTACGAGGGGGTTTGGTAAGATGGGAGATTTTAAATGCTGATGGAAACAATTTAGTAGGGAAGAAAAAAAACTGATGATGTAGGAGAGGGGACAATTACGAGTGATGTCTTGAACGGGCAAGAGGAAACAGATCTGGTGCATAAGTGGAGGGGTTGCCCTTAGATAGGTATATAGACAGTTTACCTACAATATAGGAATGAAGGCATAGATGCAGGAAAGATAGGTATATAGACAGTTTACCTACAATATAGGAAATGAAGGCATAGCAGATATAGAAATTTATAGAAGTTTTCTTCTGATTGTTTCCATTGTCTCAATGAAACAAGAAAGACAAGTATCAGCTGAGAGTGAAGAAAGCACAGGAAGTATTAAATGTTTAAGGAAAGAGGAGAATGAGTAAAAGGATTATCTAAGGAAGTAAGAGAGTGAGTGAACTGGTGAGATATAGGATGAGGCAGGAGGATCACTTAAGCCCAGGGGTCCAAGACCAGCCTGGGCAACACAACAAGCCCCTAGATGTAGCACGATTACCAGATAGCACAAAGGACACATTGGGAGTTAATGGCCATGAATTTAAAGTGAAACTAATCAAGATACTGTTTCTATTTTCCAGGCTAAGTGATTTTAGAGAAGGACCCAAATAATATTTATTGTTTATTATATGCCAAACATTATCCCATCTAATCCTCTGAAATCTCTAAGAAGATGGCACCCTGTTTTATAGTTGAGGAAAACAGGCTTAGAGAGATGTTAAGGAACTTGCCCAAGTCAAATCGCACAACAGAAAACAGTGGACCTGGGTTTGGCACCCAGGTAGACCGACTCCATACCCCTAACCAACAGGCTGTACTGTCTCCATAAGACCAAATATTGTCACATGCTGACACAAATATGCTAATATGCTAACAATTACCGAATCTAAGTGGAAGACATATGGACATGTATTAAACTAATTTTTCTTTCCTTAAGGAATTGCTTTAATTTCCTTTTTTGGAGTTTTCATTGACAGTGTTTGAAGACACCACTAATTTTTATATATTGATCTTGTATCCTATCCAACAACTTTGCTGAATTCATTTATTAACTCAGTTATTTGTTTGAAATAGGGTCTCACCATACTGCCCAGGCTGGTCTCAGACTGGTGGACTCAAGCAGTTCTTCCTCCTCAGCCTCCTAAATAGCTGAGATAATAGGTGTAATACCACTGCACCTGGCTTGAACTATTCTTTCAATTCTGGTGAATGGTTCCAATAAAATATTTGGAGGAAATAAGGAGAAAATCATTTAGAACAAACATTATTAAAAATGCTAATGCAATATTGTACTTGACATGGGAAGTTTTTCAAACTAGGTTATAAATTACATGGCCCAAATTTTGTGTAAGATAAATATGTGTTTGTCTATGTACATATATACATTTCCCTTTATTAAGAGATAAAGTCTTGCTCTGTCACCAAGCCTGGAGTGCAGTGGCACAATCATGGCTCACTGCAGCTTCAATCTCTCAGGCTCCAGCGATCCTCCCACTTCAGTCTTGCAAGTAGTTGGGACTACAGGCACACCACTACACCTGGCTAATTTTTGTATTTTTACATTTGTATTTTGGGGTCTTGCTATGCTTCCCAGGCTGGTTTCAAACTCCTAGACTCAAGCAATCCTCCTGTCTCGGCCTCTCAAAGAGCTAGGATTACAGGAATGAGCCACCGTGCCAGGCCCATATACATTTTCATTTAAAAATCTGGAAGAACATACATGAAGGTGTTCTTGAAACCCTATGGAATTCCTGCTTGTTCCCCTTTGACCAAAAGAAAGATTCCATGTGAGGAAGGACTGTTCCTGAGACTTAGGAGACTGGCCCAGTTGTTACTCTTTCTCTCCCCATAATCTCCCTGTGGTCAAATGTTTTTCTTAATTTTGTACATAATCGATAAAATGTCCTAGTAGTTACTGAGATGACACTTCCCACAGGAACACTGTCATCACAAGAGGTTTGTTCACACTGCAAAAGTATGACCTGGCCAGGCACCGTGGCTCACGTCTATAATCCCAGCACTTTGAGAGGCTGAGGCGGGCTGATCATTTGAGGTCAGGAGTCCAAGACCAGCCTGATCAAGATGGTGAAACCCCTTCTCTACCAAAACCACAAAATTAGCTGGGCATGGTGGCGGGCAACTGTAATCCCAGCTACTGGGGAGGCTGAGGCAGGAGAATTGCTTGAACTGGGGAGGCGGAGGTTGAAGTGAGCTGAGATCACACCACTGCACTCCAGCCTCGGTGACAGAATGAGACTCTGTCTCAAAAAAAAAAAAAAAAAAAAAAAAAGTATGACCTGGATGGAGCGTGCAGTTAATATGATAACAACAACCATCCAGATGAGAGGGTCATAGGTTAAGAGGCAAATTCTAGTCTCATAATTTCTGACTTCAAATCCTATGCTCTTTTGCCAGCAAATCTCAGACTCTGATCCACGATTTAGCCATTATCCCTCTGTCTGACTCTAAGCCTATTCCCTTAATCCATCAGATCTTTTTTCTCACCCCAACCCCTCCTCTCTGAAGGAAAACCTGGACGCTGACTCTAAATATCTTCCCTCAGGTGGCTGTTTCCTCTATGTTCCTTCTTATAACAGCGACCCTTGAGAATCCTAAGCAAGATTATGTGTCAGGATTAAACCACACAGGCTGCTACTTTCCCTCTGCACTGCCAGCTGCTTCCCCTCCCCAACCCCTCCTGAGATCACTGGCGCTGGAATGGAGCTGTGGCTCAGCTGCCATCTGGTCCCCCTACCCCCGGGGTTTCCAGCTCCATTTAGGTTAAATTTATGAGAGATAATAATCTAAAAATGGGGGTCTCCACTTGGGAAACCAGAAAAGGATGCCATAAGGAGAAGAAAACTCCTATTCCTCACAATGCCTCCTGAAATCTCTCTCTCACCTTCTGCTGAAAAGGATACAAGGGCTTTTATCTCCTGCCCCTCTTCCTTGTTTCTCTCTAGCCAGTTCTCAAAATAGCCACTCTAGACACTCTTCTGGATTTAGTTATTTGTGCTTTGTTGAGGTTAGGGGTGGGGGCAGTTAGATCACAAGTTGCCTGCTCCCACCCTCTATATGGTGCTCAGTCCTTTATTAGTCCTTGGCCTCTGCCTCAATCCTCTAGTTTATCTTCCAGAATCACAGCAATTTTAGGTGAATTCAGGTCCTCTGGTATATGCATCTGCAAGCCATCAGACTAACCATACTTCACATAAACAAAGGAGGCATGGAGGTCCACTCTGGGTGAACTAGAAACCACATACTCTACTGTTTCTTACAGAAACTCATACCTCCAGAGGAGTGAGGCCAAACTACAAGAACTGTAACAGGTCAGCGATTTTCAGCTCCTCATTCTAGCCAGGTATGGATCACAAACCTCTCAGGTGCTCCTCTACTTTTTTTTTTTTTTTTTTTTTTTTTTTAGATGGAGGTTTGCTCTTGTCGTGCAGGCTAGAGTGCAATGGTGCAATCTCAATTCACTGCAAACTCCACCTACCGAGTTCAAGTGATTCTCCTGCCTCAGCCTCCTGAGTAGCTAGGACTACAGGCATGTGCCACCACTCCCAGTTAATTTTTGTATTTTTTGTAGAGGGAAGGTTTCACCATGTTAGCCAGGCTGGTCTCGAACTCCTGACCTCAGGTGATCCACCCGCCTTGGCCTCCAAAGTGCTGGGATTACCCGAGTGAGCGGTGGCTCCCAGCTTTCTATTCCTTTCAATACTGAGCTTTTCTGACCAGAACAACAATGAAATGGTTTGGCAAATTCTTCCTTCTCCTTATAGGACCCATCTAGGGGAACTGGAAGAAAGCAAGGATTTCAGAATGTCACCTTACTTTATTTTATATATGTGAGCAATCATGTATAATACACTGTGTGCCAGCTACTTTTCTAAGTACTTTACAAACACTAACATCTAATGATTATAGCCGACCTAGACCTATAAAATAGGGTATAATTATTATTTCTATTCCACAGAGAAGGAAACTGAAGTCGAGAGGTTATCTTGCCCAAAGTCATAGACCAAACAAGCCACAAAGCTAGGATTTGAACCCAGGCAGTCTGGCTCTAGAGTCCATGCTCTTCATCATTATGCTACGCTCTTTCTCAATGTCCAACCAAACACATGGGCATGTATGGGTGTGTATAACAGTATCTTCACGTATACTCCATAAAGAACTTTGGGAACAGGGTTCAGTCCTGTCATTATGGAGCAATTTTACATGTTATTAATATTTGACAACCTGATCCCAGACCATGCCTATCACTCAGATTTCTGCTCTGCTCATTGATGTAACCACCCTGATTCTGGTTTTCATCTTAATGTTTCTCAGTGGGTCTCCTGACACACGAGGCTGACTCCTGGAGGACAGCCATAGTTTACATATGTGTTCTTTACTCACAGAGCCACAACTCAGCCCTTCGGAGTCTGAGAATTCCATGTGTAGGATCATCCTACTGGCTTCCATTTCAAGTGACTCTGTCACTGTCATTCAAGGCTGTTATTCCAAGTTTCTAGTGAGCTTGGAGATTGGTTCAGTGAAGCCTCGCTGCCCACACAGGACTAAATGGGATTTTTGGTTTGTTTTTTTTTTTAAACATGTTCTCACTCAAGCAATACTCCAGCCTCTGCCTCCCAAAGTGCTGAGATTACAGGCGTGAGCCACCTGCACCCCACAAGCTGGAACTAAATGCTTCTCACTTCTCAATAGATACGAAACACTAATTAGCAACTGTGAGGCCCATCAACTCTTTTCCCTAATTTATTCTCCCCAGAGGTTCTAGTTTCTTTCCTTGCCTACCTTTCCATATTTATTTTCTCCTTGCCTCTGAGCCTCATGTGTACCAATGTTCCATTCCATCATCTTGGTGATGCTGTCAATTCCCCATGAGTACTCTTTTGTTTCCTCTGCAGCTCAAAGTTGTGGATTCTTCCTTCCCATGGGGAAGAAGGAAAAGGAGAGTCTTATTGGCTTAAGGGTCCTTTTTTCTTTAGGCTTTGAGATTGCAGAGAGGAACATGACATAGTAACATTCCCCCTTTCCCTAATACTTTCCTCAGGAGTATCTACCCTTTTCATTTCCTCCCACTTCCAGGAAAGAGAAGCACCACACACTTGCCCTGTCTACTTCCTCCCAGAGCATTTGTCAGCATTGAGATGATGTCTTGTCCTGCCATCTGAGCGCTAGATCCCATCACCCTTCTCCTCCTCAGGAATCTTGACAATCAGGTCCCTGTACTCTTACATATAAAGCTTTCCTCTCTAAGAAGTAAATAAATATATGACTTAAGGATGTCAGTTAAAAAAATTAATAAAGCCTTCCTCAACCTGAATTTATTTTCCAACTACCATTAGAGAAAAAAGAAGTAGGTCTAGGAAAATAGGAATTGTCAATATTGAGGCATACCAATTTTTTTTTTTTTTTTTTTTTTTTTTGAGATGGAGTTTCACTCTTGTTGCCCAGGCTGGAGTACAGTAGCATAATCTTGCTCTTGTTGCCCAAGCTGGAGTGCAGTAGCATAATCTCGGCTTGCTGCAACCTCCACCTCCAGGGTTCAAGCAATTCTCCTGCCTCAGCCTCTCGAGTAGCTGGGATTACAGGCATCCACTACCACATCCGACTAATTTTTGTATTTTTAGTAGAGATAGGGTTTCACCATGTTGAACAGGCTGGTCTTGAACTCCTGACCTCTGGTGATCCACCTGCCTCAGCCTCCCAAAGTGCTAGGATTACAGGCATGAGCCACCATGCCCAGCCCTTTATTATTTTTTGAGACAGGGTCTTGCTCTGTTTCCAGGGCTGGAATGCAGTAAGTAGCACAATCCTAGCTCACTGCAACCTTGGCCTCCTGGGCTCAATCAATCCCCCCACTGCCTCAGCTTCCTGAGTAGCTGGGACCACAGGCACACACCACTACTCCTAGCGAATATTTGGATCTTTTGTAGAGATTGGGTTTTGCCATGTTGCCCAGGCTGGTCTCAAACTCCTGGGCTCAGGCAGTACTCCTGCTTTGGCCTCCCAAAGTGCTGGGAAATCAGGTGTAAGCCACCATGCCCAGTCCCAAATCCTTAATACAGCCTAAAAGGCTTTACATTATGCAGCCTTTGATTACCTCAATAATTTCATCTTTGGAACATACTATGTTCCCTTCCACCTCAGGACCTTGACATATGGTTCCCTTATCCCTGCCTCTTTTTTTTTTTTTTTTTTAAAGACGGGGCTTCACCATGTTGGTCAGGCTGGTCTTGAACTCCCAACCTCAGGTGATCCACCCTCCTTGGCCTCCTAAGTGCTTGGATTACAAGCGTGAGCCACCACACCCGGCCCCCTGCCTCCTTTTTATGTCATTAATTCCTATTGATCCTTTACACATGAGTTACACTAAGTATTTTTTAAATAAATGAAGGGAACTCTCTGTTTTATTTGCAATCTCATCTAAACTTCTGAAATCAAATTTGTTTTCAGTCAGTTGAAGGCCTCCATTCTGTAGTCAGTTCAGAGGTTATGGAAAAGGGATTCAGAAGCCAGGTCATTGCTTTCCTTTACATTAACATATGTGCCTGAAAAAGGGCTGAGAATAAAGGAAAGACCTTCTTATGAAGTATGTTTCAGATAAGACATATTACCTGTACAAGTATAGGTAATATGAAATATACTTCATGACTGTACAAATGTCCAATGAAATTAAAAAAAAAAAAAGAAATATACTTCATGAGAAGTACCTGTACTACGAGTACAGGTAATACGTCTTAGTATTGGTAAAATATCTTACCTCCCCTTCCCCACCCTCAGCACCCTGCTAGATTTTATTTCCTTTGAAGCAAGGTCCCTGTTTTCCATTTGTGTCTAGCCTACCATAACTAAAACCCATGTCTTGTAATAGTAGGTACTCAATGGATATTTATGTGAATTAAAATTTGCTTAGGCTTTACCATCACATACAGGATGAGGATAAAAGAAAAAAATAAAATTCTCTTAGGTGTCAAATTCCTAGGAGCATCAATGTGGCATACTAGATGGAGTCAGTCAGATCTGGGTTCATACCCTGGATGTGCATTGACTCTCTCTTCAAATATCAGCTCTGCCATTCCTAGCTGTGTGACATTGGGTAAATTACTTAGCTTTGCTGTGCTCAGATCTCTCATCTGCAGGAGAGAGATAATATCTATCTTGAAAGGTAAAAGGGCAGGGCACGGTGGCTCATGCCTGTAATGCCAGCACATTGAGAGGCTAAGGTGAACTCCTGATCACTTGAGGTCAGGAGTTCGAGACCAGCCTGACCAACATGGTAAAACCCTGTCTCTACTAAAAATACAATTAGCCAGGTATGGTGGTACATGCCTATAATTCCAGCTACCTGGGAGGCTGAAGTAGGAGAATCACTTGAGCCCAGGAGGCAGAGTTTGCAGTGAGCAGAATTGTGCCATTGCACTCCAGCCTGGGCAACAAGAGCAAAACTCCATCTCAAATTTAAAAAAAAAGATAAAAGGAGCTAGAGAAAATGTATGTAAAATACCTAGTACGTATTGCAATAAATAGTTATTATTCCAAAGTAACATCACCTGGGGTTGAATATAACAATAGGTTTAGGTCAAGATGCTTAGGTACTGCAGGGTTAAAATACTAGAATCAGAGAGTGAGTTGCCACAGAGTAGATCTTCTCTAAGTGGAACTGAAAGAGGAAGAGAATACCTGGAATTGCTCGAAGGGCCCTGGAGGCTTATTCTGCTATCACAGGAGTTTCATAAACGCTCTTTTTTCCCTCTAAACAAACCCTAGAAATTATAATCTCCCTGTCTTCCCAGTGTCTCCCCAAAAGTGCTGAGAATGGCTGTAAACCTCTGGGAACCCCAAGATATCTTTTTTAAGTTATACACCACAGGGAGGAGATTAGTGCTCAGGAGTAAACAAACTATATCTCCTTGAGTCCACTTTTGTGTCATGAAAATGATTGTGTAAGTCTATTCCTTGCCTCACAAGATAGTATTGTCAGCCGGGCATGGTGGCTTATGCCTATAATCCCAGCACTTTGGGAGGCCAAGGCAGGCAGATCACCTGAGGTCAGGAGTTCGAGACCAGCCTGGCCAACATGGTGAAACCCTGTCTCTACTGAAAATACAAAAATTATCCAGGCATGGTGGTGGACACCGGTAATCCCAGCTATTCAGGAGAATGCGGCAAGAGAATTGCTCGAACCCAGTAGGTGGATGGTGCGGTGAGCCAAGATCACACCAGTGCACTCCAGCCTGGGCGACAGAGCCAGACTCTGTCTTAAAACAAAAGATAGTATTGTGGTGGCAAGCGCCTAGACAGTCAAAAAGATAGCAAGTTTGGTGCTGTTTTTCTGCTGCCACTATTGGGGAACAGATACCCTATAATTCTAGGCCCAGCCCCCCCCCGCTCCCTTCTTGGGCTGTGTTTCTTCCTTCTTTTGTGGCTTTCATCTTTAATAGCGTTGCCACAGCAACCACTGTCACCAGAAAAGGGAAGATAGTGTCACCCCTTCTGCTCCAAGCAGTGAGTTAGAATCTTGGAAAGGATCAACTACCCAGATTTCCCCATATTCCTCAGCCCACTGGGCTCTTCAAAGAGAGATCACAGGCTGTTACTAGCAGCAACAAACAGAAACGAGGATCACCTCACCATACCTAGACCACCTATACCTGCATTTGCATGACATAGCTTGAATGCTGTGCAAATAAAAACACATTATAAACACATTTTGGTACTTACTGCCAGAATTAGTTTAGATAAACAGACACAGGAACTCAGAATCCTGTCCTACAGTCCAAGGCAGAAAAACCTAAAAATGGACTGAATCCTAAAAATCCTAAATATTAGCCTTTAAAAATCTCTTTCCTTGCCTTTGTATTGACATAAATCCTAGGCTTCATAAGCTCCCTGCTTGCTCTACAGGTGCAGGAAGTGAAGGGGGACAGGAGTTAGTGGATCTGCTTCTAAGTGATAACAAAGAGGCTTGCACTCTCCTACTCCATCCCTGGGACCCTTCTATCCCTTCTGACATATTCTCCTCCAGTGTTAAATGAAAGTAACTGCTAAAAAAAAAAAAAAACCTTATAGAGGCCTCTGGGATCCTCTAGTGCCCCTGGAAGACCCTAGACTGCTGTTTTTGGAGCACTGTTGGAACTGTTTCAATTCTTTCAGTGCAGCAAGCAGCTGCAGTCCTCAAACAGCTTCAGAAAGACTTGCTCAAGGTCACCCTCAAGATAATAACAGAAAAAGAACTAGGAATCCTTACTCCAGGTTGTATATACACACATTCCTCTCTTAATATATAGACTACTTCCCCAATGCCCTGTATTTCAGATGCATCCTAAGACAGAAATAGAACCTAAACAGCTCTAGCTCCCAAGCCCCCTTGTCTGATCCTCCCCTCTTAGCCATCCCACCCCTGTTTCCTGGAATAGAATTACCCCCAACTGGAGTCAGAGGCAGAATTTCTTGGCCATGCCAGCTCATGGTATGCAGTGAGTCAACAGTCCCAGCCTGTTCCTCCCGCCCATGGGCTGCCACAGTTTAATGAGTGGTTATTTGTGGTGCTCTGCACACAGCTTAAAGCTGTGCCATCATCCCATACTAGGGGATAGGGAATGGGGGAGAGAAAGTAGTACCAAAGCATCATTTATTACTATAATCTTCAATGTGCCTCCCACCCATGGTGTTAATGTCCCAAAATAAATGTATTACTCCCCCCTGCAGCCTGCAAAGCAAACACTCAGCTGGAGGGCTTTGTGTGGGAGGGAGGCAGCACCAGAGACAACAGAACAGTAAATGGCACCCCGTTTCCCTGGGTGGGGTACTGGGAAATCTAGGTGAACATGCCTTCAGGAATAAACCTGGAGGGAAATAGCAATCAGGCTTCAGTGAGGAGACTGTGATAAGGTCTAGATTTCTAGGTACTTGTTTATGGGCACCTTTTAGGGATGTGGATCTCTCAGAAAAGTGGTTTTGGGGCCAGGTGCAGTGGCTCACATCTGTAATCCCAGCAATTTGGGAGGCTGAGGTAGGTGGATCACCTGAGGTCAGAAGTTCAAGACCAGCCTAGCCAACATGATGAAACTCCATTTCCACTAAAAATACGAAAAAAAAAAAAAAAAATTAGCCAGGTGTGGTGTAAGGTGCCTGTAATCCCAGCTAGTTGGGAAGCCAAGGCAGGAGAATCGCTTGAACCTGGGAGGAGGTTGCAGTGAGCTGAGATTATGCCACTACACTCCAGCCTGGGCAACAAGAGTGAAACTCTGTCTCAAAAAAAAAGAAAAGTGGTTTTGGATCCGCTCTGATTTAGCTTACTTTTATAGGTAAAATAATTCCAGTGCACGTCAAGCCATTTTGAGCAGCAGGTCTGGAGTATGGATTTAGAAAATCATGCACTCAGGATGCTTGAATCCCAGTAGGCTTTCATCACTTACCTTGCCAGCCTAATGCATTCTCCTTTCCCCATCTTCGTGCTGTTTTTGGTTTGTTTTGTTTTTTTCCCCAAGACAGGGTCTTGCTCTGTTGCCCAGGCTAGAGTACAGTGGCACAATCACGGTTCACTGCAGCCTTGACCTCCTGGACTCAAGCAATCCTCCCACCTCAGCCTCCAAGTAGCTTGTGCACACCATCATACTTGGCTAATTTTTTATTTTTTTTAAAGACAGGGTCTTGCTATGCTGCCCAGGCAGGTCTCAAACTCCTGAGCAGAAGCAATCCTCCCACCTCAGCCTTCCAAAGTGCTGGGATAATAGGTGTGAGCCACCACACCTGGCCTTACTGTTCTCTTCCCAAAGCCTTTGTACTCCCTACTTGGAAGTCAAGTGGCCAGACAAAAGAGGACTGAATATTCAGAGGCTGTTTGGTCACCAGGTGCACCAATTTTCCTGCAACGATGGGAATCAATGATGAACATCAAAATTAAGAACCCAGGATAAAAAGGCCTCCAAGCTCCCTACTTCCTTCACTCCTATCAGCTTACCTACTCCACCCCAGCATATTTTCTGCACCCATTTTTTTTTAAGGTGACTAGGCACCCTGCAGAAGAATGGATAGTATCTGCCCTGACTAGTATCCTACCAGATTGTACCCTGTTGATAAAATATTATCTAATGTTGGTCTCTTGTCTCTATCCTCTTGCTCAGCATTATTAGATCACACTGCTTTTATTTCTTTTATGTGTGTGAGAGAGGCAGGTCTCTATCACCCGAGCTGGAGTGTAGTGGTGTCATCGTGGCTCACTGCAGCCTCGACCCAGGCTCAAGAGATTCTCTCACCTCAGCCTCCCATATAACTGGGATCACAAGCATACACCACCATGCCCAGCTAATTTTTTTAATTTTTAGTAGAGACAGGGTTTTGCCATGTTGCCCAGACTGGTCTCAAACTCCTGAGCTCAAGCAGTACTCCCACCTCAGCCTCCCAAAGTGCTGGGATTACAGGCGTGAACCACCAGACTCAGCCACACTGCTTATATTTCTTTTTTTTATGTTTTTTTGACACAAAGTCTCACTCTGTCCCAGGCTGGAGTGCAGTGGTGTGATCTCAGCTCATTGCAACCTCTGCCTCCCAGGTTCATGCAATTATCCTGCCTCAGCTTTCTGAGTAGCTGGGATTACAGGCGCCCGCCACCATGCCCGACTAATTTTTGTATTTTTACTAGAGATAGGGTTTCACCATATTGACCAGGCTGGTCTCAAACTCCTGACCTTGTGATCTTCCCATCTCGGCCTCCCAAAGTGCTGGATTACAGGTGTGAGTCACCGTGCCCAGCCTATATTTCTTATAGAGTACTTGAGGCCAGGGGTGATGGCTCACGCCTGCAATCCTAGCACTTTGGGAGGCCAAGACAGGTGGATCACTTGAGGCCTGGAGTTTGAGACCAGCCTGGTAAACATGGTGAACCTCGTCTCTACTAAAAAAAAAAAAAAAATACAAAAATTACCCAGGCATGGTGGCACACACCTGTAATCCCAGCTACTCCGGAGGCTGAGGCAGGAGAATCACTTGAAGCCAGGAGGCGGAGACTGCAGTGAGCTGAAATCACATCATTGCACTCCAGCCTGGGCAATGGAGTGAGACTCCATCTCAAAAAAATAAAAAAAGAAAGGAAAGCACTTGAGACCAAGCATGGTGGCTCATGCCTATAATCCCAGCACTTTGGGAGGCTGAGATGGGTAAATTGCTTGAGCTCAGGAGTTCGAGACCAGCATGAGCAACGTGGTGAAACCGGTCTCTGCAAAAAATACAAAAAAATATTAGCCAGCCATGGTGGTATGCACCTGTGGTCTCAGCTACTCGGGATGCTGAGGTGGGAAGATTGCTTAAGTCCAGGAGCTCGAGGCCGCAGTGAGCCACGATTGTGCCATTGTACTACAGCCTGGGTGACAGAGACCCTGTCTCCAAAAAAAAAAAAAAAAAAAAAAAAAAGTACTTGAAATATACTTATTAAAAGGTTACTAATCAAATAATTCTGTATTTACCAAAGTAAAATGTTAAAGGAGTCCTGTGGAATGTTCTTTTAGAATGAGAAGTCAGAAGTACTGTGCCCTAGTCTTGGTTCTAGTACTGTGTAAACTTCGATTAAGTTTTGGGCCCCAGTTTCCTCACCTGTAAAATGAGAAGATTGGACCAGATGATCTTTAGGGCTCCTTAACAAATCTAAAATTGCATCGCTAAAATGTTTTGATATTTTGAGGTTTTCTTGGTGAAAGATATCTTTTATTTTGAGGAATTTTTTGCAGAACTAAGTTTATTTTTCTCTATGATAAAATAGACTCATGAAGGACAATTTAGAAATAGAGAAAAGTAAAAAGAAAATAGAGGGAGTCAATCACAGAACCACCACCTTGAAGAGATAATTATTCATATTTCTTCATCCTCTCTGCCTGCAACCCTATCTCCATCAGTTCCATCAGTTAAGACCCTTCATGAGCAGACATGAAAGATGCATCAGGTTTGTGTATCTGGACTTCAGCCATACTACTTATGGCTGCCTGACCCTATATAAATATGACATTCTAAGAGCTAACAAATCACAGCTGTAGTTGAGAGAAAGAATCATCCATATTTCCAGGTCACAGGATGACAAAGTCACCCACTTCTACCCGCCAGAGGCTCCTGCCTAAACAGCTAAAACCAGCAACATAAATGGGAGACTAAAAAAGGGATGAGCAAGCTCTGGTTTTCCTCACTCCAAGTCAGATGTTTCCAGAGGCAGAAGGCATTTCAATATCAGTAAGTGACTAGCCTTCCTATTTTGTATATCCAATATAACCAAAACAAAAGTAACATACCAATGAGAGAGAGAAACTTGGATCTCCTCCAGGTCCACACCAGGTTCCCTAACAACTGGTTCAGGAGACATAACAGAACAGTATCACTCTAACTGAACTTCCCTTGTTGGGAAGGTGGCAGATGCAGACAGATGTGCACAGAAGAGAGAGTGTGAATCTTTAAAGTGTGATATCCCATTCTCATTAAGTAAGGTAAGAAGAGAACAAGCAGGATAATGAAGGAGCACCAGGTCTAAGGTCTCCCCTAAATGACATTTCTAGTTGATCTGTCCTTGCTCCAGCCCCTGCCAGCCAAAACACAGGACAGACACCATGAGGATTGTCACCAGTGCTCCATGACTCCCATTTCAGCAGAATGACTGCTGGACCAAGGGATTTCTCCAGCGAGGCTCCTCACAGATGAGAAATGCAACAGGATTACAAAAGAACCAGCAATTCTGCTTTAAACAGCGAGCTACACTGGATGAAAAAGGATTATAGGAAAGAGCCCTCAGGGACTGAACACATCTCCCATTCCCATGCATTACTGAAACTAGGAAAAAGTTATTAAACCATAGGAGATAGCCTGTGAGCCACAGCAATCAAGTCCTGCCTGCAGCTGTGAATGCAGACAAATTGGAGATGAGTCCCTGCAGCTCCTTCATGCACGAACGCGCGTGCACACACTCACAGGGAAATGCTCTACTGCAGTAATGAGTGACAGCAAAGAGCCATAAAGGCAAGGCAGAGCCAAAGATCCTCCCCAGCAGCCCCACCAGAACCCCCGCACTGCTGGTTGTTCTAGGTCTGGAGACTCCTCCCTGGTTTTGTTCTTCAGTTGAAATAGGAGTCTCTTAAAGACATCCCCAAATCGTCTCATTTCATGCAGTTTCTCTGAAGCAAGAAAATAAGCCGCTGGGGGAGGTGAAACTTACGTAAGCTTCAAGGTACACAGGGCTTTCCTGAGCTGGGCTCCTCAGCCTGAAAGAGGAGCCCCATGGGGCTGGGCTGAGAGAAATGAAGCAGTTTGGAGTCTCCCTAGAGCTCTGAGCAACACTTCCACCTTTTACCATAACTTTTACAAGATGAAGAAAATAGGCTGGGTCTCGGCCCCTAGAGAAGCAGAGACCCCTTTGTGACCTGATTCAGAGACAGCTGCTTCTGGATTTTATAAGAACTCATCCCTGAGACCAGGCTCAGCTCCGTATTAGGAGGCAGCTTCTACAAGTAAATTGCTAGTTAAAACCAGTTCGCTCTGAGAGCCTAGGAGGCTGGGCAGCCTTGTATACACTGACAGTCTTCATCTGTGGATCCTTAGCTCTTCATTCTACTGAGCCCATAGCCCTGAAGGCTAACCAAATTCAGCTGCAGAGTCAGGAGGGTGCCTGAGACTTGACTTTCCCCTCAAACACCAAATTGTTTTCTTTGCCACAAAACAGGCTTATCTTTCCACCAAATACCACCCTAAATGCCAGCCCCTATAGTGTGTCCTACAAAGGGGCTGTGCACTTCCCCCAGAAAGCACAGGCTAACCACAAATCCTCATGTTGGCCTAGCCTTCAGATCGCAAACTCCCAGGGGATGGCTTGGATTACAACTTTCAGGTTTAGAAATGCTTGGGGTAGGAGTGGTATGAACCCTAGACCTCAGTGAAAAGAGGGCAAGGAAAACCTCTCTTCCCATGTTAGAGCTGAAAGAGGAGGTTGATGCATTTTTTTTCTTTTCTTTCTGAAAGACTGCCATCATCAGAGTCACAACCAGCTGAGGGACTGGAAACCACTGTGGTTCATCTGCAGCCCTCAAACTAGCCGAATTTTCCAGGATAAAATTAGTGCACATGGCAACCAAGACAACACAGCAGTCGGCACTAATTAGTTCCCTGGGTGACAACTTTTGGTAGGAGTCAGTAGAGGTCTTCATTTTTAGTATCTAAACTGGAACCCAGGCTCCAGGGTCCTATTCCTTCAGTAATCTAATGTCTTTGGGAATTCTTGTTAAATTTCTGTAATACTCTAATGGGGGAAAAAAAACAGAAACAGAAAGATAACAGCTAATATAAAGTGCAAGGTCCTGTTTGAAGTATTTGGCATTTATTATCTCATTTAATTATTACAACTACCAATATTAACCCCATTTTGTAGATAAAAAATGAAACAAGCCGGGCGCGGTGGCTCACGCCTGTAATCCTAGCACTTTGGGAGGCCAAGGCGGGTGGATCACGAGGTCAAGAGATCGAGACCATCCTGGTCAACATGGTGAAACCCCGTCTCTACTAAAAATACAAAAATTAGCTGGGCATGGTGGCACATGCCTGTAGTCCCAGCTACTCGGGAGGCTGAGGCAGGAGAATTGCTTGAACCCAGGAGGCGGAGGTTGCGGTGAGCCGAGATGGCGCCATTGCACT
>PVKV010033620.1:7462-18625 GCA_004027835.1 Alouatta palliata
ATTTTTTATTGCATCTATTTGATTATTTTCTCTTTTCTTTTTTATTAATCTGGCTAGTGGTCTGTCTATTTTGTTGACCTTTTCGAAAAACCAGCTCCTGGATTTATTGATTTTTTGAAGGGTTTTTCGTGTCTCTATCTCCTTCAGTTCTGCTCTGATCTTAGTTATTTCTTGTCTTCTGCTCGGTTTTGAGTTTTTTGATCTTGCTCCTCTAGCTCTTTCAGTTTTGACGATAGGGTGTCAATTTTAGATCTCTGCTTGCTTCTCCTGTGGGCATTTATTGCTATATATTTTCCTCTAGAGACTGCTTTAAATATGTCCCATAGATTCTGGTATGTTTTGTCTTCATTCTCATTTGTTTCAAAGAACATGTTTATTTCTGCCTTCATTTCATTGTTTATCCAGTTAACATTCAAGAGCCAGTTGTTCAGTTTCCATGAAGCTGTGCAGTTCTGAGTTAGTTTCTGAATTCTGAGTTCTAAATTTATTGCACTATGGTCTGAGAGACTTCTATGGTTTCCATTCTTTGCATTTGCTGAGGAGTGATTTACTTCCAATTATGTGGTCAGTTTTAGAGTAGGTGTGATGTGGTGCTGAGAAGAATGTATATTCTGTGGATTTGTGGTGGAGAGTTCTGTAAATGTCTATTAGGTTTGCTTGGTCCAGGTCTGAGTTCAAGTCCTGGATATCCTTGTTAATTTTCTGTCTTGTTGATCTGTCTAATATTGACAATGGGGTGTTCAAGTCTCCCACTATTATTGTGTGGGAGTCTAAGTCTCTTTGTAAGTCATTAAGAACTTGCCTTACGTATCTGGGTGCTCCTGTATTGGGTGCATATATATTTAGGATCGTTAACTCTTCTTGTTGCATTGATCCTTTTACCATTATGTAATGTCCTTCTTTGTCTCTTTTGATGTTTGCTGGTTTAAAGACTAATTTATCAGAGATGAGAATTGCAACTCCTGCTTTTTTTTTGCTCTCCATTTGCTTGGTAAGTCTTCTTCCATCCCTTTATTTTGAGCCTTTGTGTATCCTTGCATGTGAGATGGGTTTCCTGAATACAGCACACGAATGGGTTTTGGCTTTTTATCCAATTTGTCAGTCTGTGTCTTTTGATTGGGGCATTTAGCCCATTTACATTTAGGGTTAATATTGTTATGTGTAAAATTTATCCTGCCATTTTGATGGTAGCTGGCTGTTTTGCCCATTAGTTCATGCAGTTTCTTCATTGTGTTGATGCTCTTTACCATTTGGTATGTTTTTGGAGTGGCTGGTACTGGTTGTTCATTTCTGTTTAGTGCCTCTTTTAGGAGCTCTTGTAAAGCAGACCTGGTGGTGATGAAATCTCTGAGTTCTTGCTTGTTCACAAAGGATTTTATTTTTCCTTCATTTATGAAGCTTAGTTTGGCTGGATATGAAATTCTGGGTTGAAAGTTCTTTTCTTTAAGGATGTTGAATATTGGCCCCCACTCTCTTCTGGCTTGTAGGGTTTCTGCTGATCGATCTGCTGTGAGTCTGATGGGCTTCCCTTTGTGGGTAACCTGACCTTTCTCACTGGCTGCCTTTAGCATTTTCTCCTTCATTTCAACCCTGGTGCATTGGATGATTTTGTGCCTTGGGGTTGCTCTTCTTCAGGAATATCTTTGTGGTGGTCTCTGTATATCCTGGACTTGAATATTGGCCTGCCTTGGTAGGTTGTGGAAGTTTTCCTGGATAATATCTGAAGAGTATTTTCCAGCTTTGATTCTTTCTCTCCGTCACTTTCAGGTACACCTATGAAACGTAGATTAGGTCTTTTCACATAGTCCCATATTTCTTGGAGATTTTGTTCATTCCTTTTTACCCCTTTTTCTCTAGTGTCGCCTCTCATTTTATTTCATTGAGTTGATATTTGACCTCTGATATTCTTTTTTCTTCTTGGTTAATTTGGCTGTTGAAACTTGTGTATGCTTCGTGAAGTTCTGGTGGTGTTTTTCAGCTCCATCAATTCACTTATATTCCTCTCTAAGTTGTTCATTCTCGTTGGCATTTCATCAAATCTTTTTTCAAGGTTCTTAGTTTCTTTGCATTGGGTTAGAACATGTTCTTTTAGTTCACAGAAGTTGCTTATTACCCACCTTCTGAAACCCAATTCTATCACTTCATCACACTCATTCTCCATCCAGCCTTGTTCCCTTGCTGGTGAGGAGTTGTGATCCCTTGTAGGAGGAGAAGCATTCTGGTTTCAGGTGTTTTCATCTGTTTTGCACTGGTTTCTTCCCATCTTTGTGGATTTATCCACCTGTCATCTTTGTAGTTGTTGACTTTCCGATTGGGTCTCTGAGTGGACTTCCTGTTTGTTGATGGTGAAGTTATTTCTTTCTGTTTCTTAGTTTTTGTTCTAACAGTCTGGCTCCTCTGCTGTAGGACTGCTGAGGTCCACTCCAGGCCCTACTTGGCTGGGGATCACCTGCAGTGGCTATGGAACAGTAAGGGTTGCTGCCAGTTTCTTCTCTGCTATCTTTGTCCCAGAAGGATACCTGCCAAATGTCAGTCTGAGCTCTCCTTTATGAGGTGACTCTTTGGATATATGGGGGTCAGTGAGCTGCTTGAAGAGACAATCTGTCTTTTATAGGAGCTCTAGTGCTGAGCTGTGAGCTCCGTTGTTCATTCAGAGCTGCTGGGCAGATACATTTAAGTCTGCTGCAGCAGAACTCATAAACCCTTTTTTTCCCCCATGTGCTCTGTCCTGGGGAGTTATGGCTTTATTTATGAGTTTCTGCTGTGTTGCTGCCTTTTGTTCATGGCTGCCCTGCCTAGCGAGGAGGAAGCCTAGTCACTATCTGCCTCCAGAGGCTTTGCCGAGCTGCTGTGGGCTCTGCCCAGCTGCTGTGTGAACTTCCCTGCAGTCCTGTTTATACGGGTGTAGTTAGAACTGCCTTGGTAATGGCGGCCCACCTGTATAATGGCAGACTCTCTCTTTAATGGCTGGTTGCCTCAGCAATGGCTGGCTGCCTCCGCAATGGTGGGCTGCCTCGGCAATGGCAAACTACCTCCATTGTGGTGGACTGTCTTGGTATTGGTGGACGCCCCTCCCCCACAGAGCTGGCCCATCCAGGGTTCAGCTGTGCTTGCTGTGAAACTCTCAGTCCAGAGCGTTTCCAATTGCTGTTTTTTTGTGGAGTTGGGACCAGCCAAGCCTGATCACCTGGCTCCCTGCCTCAGAGCCTTTTTTTGTAGTTGAATGGTAGACTGTCTCCCAGGTGTTCCAGTCACCTGTTGAAAAGGTGCCAGGATCTGTGTGATTTCCCATGCTGCGACTCACTGCCATGGCTGAAACAGCAGCACTGAGATTCATGGCGCTTTTTTGCCCAGAATCTCCTGGCCTGGCTCCCTGTTTCAGTCCCCTTTTTAATCAGATGAATGGGTGACTCTGCCTTCCTGGAGCTCCAATTGCCAGCTAAAACGGCGCCTGGACCTGTGTATTTTGTACGGAGAACTGCCACACCGGGGCACCGGTTAAACAGCTGAGCCAGTCAAAACAGCCGGGCTAGTGACCCGTGGGGCTCCTCCGCCTGGGAATCTCCTGGTCTGTTGGCAATAAAAATCTGTCTGGAAATGTGGTGTTCACTCACCCTCCACGCTTTCACTGGGAGCCGCAATCTTGAGCTGCTCCTAATCGGCCATCTTGCGATATAGTCATTTTTATCATTAACTACAGGAACAATCTTGCCTTAATATCTATACGTATTTTAATTCTTACTTATTTTGTGTGAATACTGCATGAAGCACAATACAGTGGCAATTTAGAAAACTGCCCTAAAAATTACACAGTATAAGAATTTTTTAATACAAATGGTTACAATAAAAAGTTGGAAGTGTATTATAAGTGTTGCACAAAATTGTAAAGTACTATTTTTGATGAAAGAACGGAATGAGTTATCCCTTTACTCAGGAATATGCTTTATGTAACTTGATTTTATTTGATTTCTGTTGGTAGTATGGAGAGAATCTGAATATGAGATGGCATAGGAGTTGGCATATTTGAGAAGCTGTATATATAAAGTAGAAAAAGTACACTAACAAATTTTCAAGGCAGGGATATGTTTTTGTGTGCAGCAATTGATAATTAATTTGGGACAATACAAAAATGTGGCCAAATTGTGGGAATATTTAAATTTAAGGCTTAGTAAGGGAATTCTAAATAAACAATAATAAAGTGAAGATTAGGATATTTTGTTATCTATGTAATCTTGTGCATCATTTAATTAAAAAAATGGCATTTCAGGTTTGGACAGTATGCTGTATCTTGCATGTCATTTTGCATAAGATGTACTGGTTCCGTAGCTTCAATTACATTTAAGTTAAAGCTGTGGAACCAGTACATCTTACGTAAAATGACATGCAAGATATAGCATATTGTCCAAACCTGAAATGCTACCTTCCAAAAAATGTTTATTTCAAGAGATGAAAATTATACTTTTCATGTTTTATATTGTAGAATAGGAAGGAAATACTTTTAAAATTTTTTAAATGGACATTCAAGTATGTGCACTTTTTTTTCCTCTAGAGAACTGACATAGCTTAAGAAATCTTTCTTTGACCTATAGTTCATTCTGAAGTATTTAGGACTGAGGATCCATTCAATTTCTGGACCAACAATATACAATTTGTATGTATAATACTTAGGATATTTAAGAATCTGTAAGCATATTTGAATCAAAATTATTTCAGGATAAAATTTTAACAAGGAAAGTCGCACGTAAAATATGGTTATAAAATGGATGATATAGAACCTCTAACCTTGTTGCCTATTTGAGTAATGGTTATTCCCTTTTTAAAAAAATTGATATTTTTTATATTTATATTTCCAGTTACAATTTTTAAAACAATTTTAGTAGTAGTTTTATGTCTGCCATATCAATTAAAACACTTGATACAAATATTTTAATAACAATTATAAAGAAGGTATATAAATATTTTCAAATATATGTAATTATTAATTGAAAAAATTCAACAATGAAGCAACTGCAAATTCTCCTTGCTTCAGTGAAAATATTCAGATAATCAAGGAAGAGCCTGTATGTGACAGATGTTAAGACGTTTTGCAAAGCAGTACTGTTTCAACTGAAAATACTAATTCTTTGCCAGAGATTTTAATTGTATGTCAAAATTGATTACAGTTATTGTTTTATTCATAAATGTGTATGCTTCATTTATTTGTTTGCTTGCTTGTTTGTAACCTGCTACAAAAGAAACCCTTCTCTTGTGTTAAGGCTCCTGTAAGCACTGGTCATCTTTGCAGTAAAGACTAGCTCTGACCACAGATAAAGATTAACGTTCTTTATTTCCATGTGGTGCCTGGCCTCTTGGTAGATGGTATGTAGTTATTAATGATTCAGTATCTTTATTAAAATAGGTTTATTTAGAGCTTGATATCACATAAGTGGCTACAAAGTAGATTGAGACTGTAAAGTCCAACATGCTTTTAATGGGTTAGTCAATTATAAAATAATTAAAAATACAAATAAATTATAAATAATTCGGAAGTTAAACCTAGATTAAAATGTTTCATAAATAGCCTAATAAATGATGTAAATTGAAAGCTTGGAGTCACAATAATATTTAATTAAGATTCTATACCTTTGTATTAATCAGGGTTCCACTAAAAAAAAAAAAAAAACCCAAACAAAAACAAAAAAACTATTAGGAGAGAAGACAACAAATAGATAGGTAGACAGATAGTGTTATACAAATTGGCTTATACTATTGTGGGGACTGACCAGGCATGTTTGCAATCCACATGGCAAGCTGCCAGGAAGGACAGGTTCTCAGGAAGGGACTGGCTGGAAACTGTGGTGGGAGTTGATGGTATACTTTAGAGGCAGAATATTTTCTTTCTTCCCATAACCTCAGTTCTGTTCTGAAGGTTTTTAAACTTATTGGATCAGGTCCACCCATATTATCAAGAATAATCTGTTACTTAAAGTCAACAGATTGTAGCTGTTAATCATACTTACACAATAACTTCAAATAACACATAGATTAGCATTGGTGGAATATCTGGGGATTATATCTTGCCAAATTGACACAAAATACTGACCAGTATATTCACAAATATTGAGAAGAAGGCAAGGATATCCTGTTGCATTAGAAAATTGTATTGGAAGTCCTACGAGTGCAAATAAGGCAAGAAAGAATAAAAGGTATACATATTGGGGAAAATATTTATATTTCATATGTCTAATAAACAATTTTATGTAGAATATTTAGTAAAACTCCTTAACAAAAAGAAAACCAAAAACTCAATTAAAATTAGGCAAGAAGTATGAACAAAACAATCACCAAAATTATACAGAAGACATATAAACATATGAAAAATGGTCATGTCATCATTTATCATTAAAGGAATGCAAGTTAAAATCACAATTTAATATCTCTGTCCATCTATTGGAGTGGCTATAAAAAAGACACACGATGATGCTAATTGCTGGAAAGGATGCAGAATAAGAGAAATCCACATTTATCGATGGTAGGAATGCAAAAATGGTACAACCACTTTGAAAGAGAGTTTGTCAATTTATTATATATTCAGAAATAATTCTACCACAATACTTGGTATTTATCCAACATATTGAAAAAATTGTGCCTACACAAAAATATGTATGCAAACATTTTTAGAAGCCAAACTTGGAGTGAATGTATAAACTATGGTAGAAATATACAATAGAATAATATTCAGTAATAAAAAGATAGCTATTTTTCATGTAAGAATATGAATTCATCTTAGATTAATAATGATAACTGGAATAAGCCAGACAGAAATGCTGTATACCGTATAATTTCATTTATATGGCACAATGTGAAAGGCAAGCTATAGATATGTAAAATATATCAGTGATTGCCAGAGATTTGTGAAGGTACAAATTTTGAGAAGAGAATTTTATTAGAATGGAAGAACTAATTTTTGTATTACTGGAGTGGTAACTATATAACTCTATATATCTTTCAGCATCCATAGAAATTTTCAACACAAAGTGTGAATGTTAGTGTGTGCAATTGAAAAATAAAAGTCGAAATAAGTATCAGAGGATCCTGGCATAGAAGGCAGACTATGAGAAAAAAAATCTACCATAATAGAAATATATAATATAACCTCATTGAAGGAGTGTAGAAAAATGCTGCAAAGCCACCTAAGTGATATGGTTTGGCTCTGTGTCCCCACCCAAATCTCATCTCAAATTCTAATCACCACATGTTGAGGAAGGGACCTATAATTCCCATGTGTTAAGCAGAGAGATGATTGGATCTGGTTTCCCCATGATGTTCTTGTGATAGTGAGTTCTCATGAGATCTGAAGGTTTTATAAGTTTTTGGAAGTTCTTCCTTCATTCTTCTCTCTTTCTTGCCTGCAGCCATGTAAGTTGCACCTGTTTCCTCTTCTGCCATGATTGAAAGTTTCCTGATGCCTCCCCAGCCATTCAGAACTGTGAGTCAATTAAACCTCCTTTGTTTATAAATCATGCAGTCTCAAGTAGTATCTTTACAGCAGTGTGAAAACAGACTAATAACACTAAACTTTGCAAAATGATGTTTGACTTACAAATGTGTCTAAAGACTAAAGAAACTACATATAAATGCTGTATTTTAGTTGATAAAGTTTGTTTCTCAAAATGAAACCTGATTATATAAAGAATCTCATTATTGACCCACAGCTACACCATCTCTAACCTTACTTTCTTCTTTTTTATCCATGCATTTTATACCAGTCCTGTTGGCAATCTAAATTCACTGTGTGTACAAATCATGGGATCATTTCCCGCTGTAACTCCAGTTTCTAATTCTGTTGTAATATTTTATGCCCTTGACTTCATCTTTCTGATATTTGCTAGTTTTCTTGGATCATGTGACTTTTGATTTCTCTCTGTTTTCTCGGAAGTGGATGGATCCTCCACAACTCTACCTGTACCTTATTTATAAAAAATGTGCAACTACAGTTTCTTTATTCATAATTCTATTAATTTATTTTTAATGATGTTTTCCTGCCCTCTGGCCAATTTTATGTTTTTAAATCTTAATGTGTCTAGAGGATACTTCAACCTCAAACTCTCATGTTTAGCATTTTAATTGATATTACATAGTAATTAGTATGTTTTATTGACTTATTTAAAGTTGCATTTGAATATTATACAGATTTTCAGATATGTGCTATTTAAATATTAAGGTATTTTATATAATACTTAGATATTATAACACTCATTAACGTATTTTCCTTCTTCATCTCTCATTAACAGTAATATATTTTCATGCATTTTAATTTAAAATGCATAGTAACTTAGAAGTACTTTGGCAATGAAACTTAAGAATACAAGCTCTTTATTCTCAGAAAATTTTACTTAGCCAATATTTGAGTACGTAACATATTAAAGATAATAAGCCTATCTAAGTCTCAGCAGATCACATTTACTTTCCATTTCCGTTTCCCACATGTCAGTAAACTCAGTACAAATCCTGGGTTTTGTCAGGCCTTGAGGCAAATTCAGAATTTACTAATAGAAACTGAAATAGAAAGGATTATTGTAACAAATGCCAGAAGAAGTAATTCTTTTCCACCACATTAAATAAAAATGAAATCACTCTACTAATGGGATACTTGAAGTTGTTATATCCGAAAATAAAATTGTGAATTCCCCTTAACAAAGCTTGGAACAATAAAAAATGAAACAAACAAAAAAAATCAGATCAATTCATAAATTATATCAAAAAATATGCCATACACACCAATTCTGTTTTCCATTCCACAACACTAAATGCTCCCATTTATTTCAAGCCAAGCATTATAATTTTTATTCTGTCAGACAATAATATTTCTGTAAACTATTCCTAAAAAAGGACTATTCAAAGCTGAAGGAAAACAACCAAACTTACAAATGTAATTTGTATGTAAAAAGATGTAAATAAGTGAAGACTTATTCAGGAAACCATCTCTGAGTATAAATAATGGTTTCTATTAAAGTTAGTGTGTGTGTCATGGTGGGGAGCATAGTGTGGGTACTATATTACTTGAGCTTCACGTTTCTAGTGTCTGTTTTCTATTACACTTGATAGTTGCACATGTACTCTATTTTAACTATGAAAACAAAAATATAAACCAAAAAATAAAGAGAGTATAACAACTTCTCTTCTGCACCCACATGTATTAGGCTTTTATGTGACACATAGTTTTTTATGCTTTTTTAAAAAACAGAAAAAAAAAGTCTCATTTCATTACCCAGGTTGGAGTGAAGTGGCACAATCTTGGCTGACTGCAACCTCTGTCTCCCAGGTTCAACAGATTCTCATGTCTCAGCTTCCCAAGTAGTTGCGATTATAGGCACATGCCATCCCGTCAATTTTGTTGGTTTTGAAAGAGGCCAACAGATGGCCTCCCTACCTGCTACTGCAACTTAGTTCATTGCTGTGTCCTCACTGCAAATTTCCTAAAAATCTATCAACCCTAAGATGAGACATTGAATTTAGTTATCATCTTTCTCTAAAAGACAATCTAAATAAATTTTATCACATACTCCACTACTTATTCTCTTTTACTTTAATAAACTATTTTAGAACAATTTCAGATTTGTAGAAAAACTGAAGATATCATAATAGAGTTTCCAATTTCCAAATACCCTGCTATAAGTTCCCCCTATTATTAAATTCTTATGTAAGTATGGTATACTCACTGCAATTACTGAAATAATGTTGATTTTATATTGTTTTTATGGAAATTCCATGCTTTATTCATACTTTCTTTTTGTGTTTCATGCGTAATCCCATTCAGGATATTGCATTGTATTTAATTGTCATGTCACATTAGGCTACCTTAATTTTGACAATTTCTCGAACTTTTCTTGTTTTCAATGACCTTACCATTTTGAAAATAATTCGTCAGGCATTTTGTAGAATATTATTCAGTAGGATTTGTCTGGTGTTTTTCTCGTAATTTGA
The DNA here is from genome assembly GCA_004027835.1 of Alouatta palliata. Classification (NCBI taxonomy): domain Eukaryota; kingdom Metazoa; phylum Chordata; class Mammalia; order Primates; family Atelidae; genus Alouatta; species Alouatta palliata. The sequence goes on from PVKV010033620.1 coordinate 17,429, forward strand.
CTGGGTTTATGGGATTTGGGGAAGAAAAGCATAGATGTGAAATGCCATTATGCTGAATATCATATCAATGGTATAAACCATCAACCTGACATATTACTGTTGATGTTTACCTTGATATCCTGGCTTAGGTAGTTTTGTCAGATTTCTGCATTGTGAAGGTATGCTTTTTATTCTTTTCACCATACTCATCTAGAAGGACCTTTCTATGTGTAGCTCACACCTAATAATTACAGTTAATGTTCCACTTTCTTGAGAGCTACCTAAATTATTTGAGATTCTTCTACATGAGAAATTTGTTTCTTCACTTCCATTTATTTATTTATTGAATTGTGTATATGAGTATGAACTGATGGATATATATTTTATATTATGGGTTATATTTAAATACAATTTTATTTTGTTTTTCAACATTTTTCAGATGTAGCCAATGGGAGCTCTTTCAGTTGGCTCCTGTGTACTTTGATGTATCACAGTCTATTTGTGTGTGTGTGTGTGTGTGTGTGTGTGTGTGTGTGTGTGTGTGGTGTGATTTGTGCATGCTTTACATTATGGCACTCTGAAATGCACCAGCTCTTCTTGTATCTTTTCTTTCTTAGTCCTAGAGTCAGCTGTTTCTTCAAGGAATCCTATCTCCTTTTATTGGAGAGTGACATTAGACATGAAGATTTTAGGCTACACATACTGGCTCATGCTTATAATCCCAGCACTTCTTGGAAACCAAGGTGGGAGGATTGCTTGAAGGCAGGATTTGAGACCAACATAGGGAGCATGGCCAACATAAGGAGACCTCACCTCTTAAGACACTAAGAAAAAAAAATAGCCAAGCATGGTAGCCAATACTGGTATTCCTAGCTATATGGGAGGCTAAGGTGGAAGGATCCCTTGTGCCCAGGAGGTTGAGGCTGCAGTGGGCTATGGTCATGCCACTACACTCCAGCAAGGGAGAGACAAAGCATACCTCAAAAAAGCAAAAACAAAAACAAAAATAGAAATGAAGATTGTATCCTCTCTTATTTCATTGAGCAGTGGTTTGTAGTTCTCCTTGAAGAGGTCCTTTACGTTCCTTGTTAGTTGTATTCCTAGGTATTTGATTCTCTTTGTAGCAATTGTGAATGGCAGTTGGTTCTTGATTTGGCTCTCTTTAAGTCTGTTATTGGTGTATAGGAATGCTTGTGATTTTTGCACATTGATTTTGTA
>PVKV010033621.1:0-18524 GCA_004027835.1 Alouatta palliata
AAAAATCCACTTACTTTTTTACATTGTAAGAATCACATATTAAGTTTTCAAAAAACAGTTTTAAAATGACACGTCTTAGAGATCTATCATGTCATACAAATATAAATCTACCTTTTATTTTTTTTGAGACAGAGTTTTGCTCTTGTTACCCAGGTTGGAGTGCAGTGGCCCATTCTTGGCTCACCGTAACCTCTGCCTCCTGGGTTCAAGCGATTCTCCTGCCTCAGCCTCCCGAGTAGCTGGGATTATAGGCATGTGCCACCACGCCTGGCTAACGTTTTGTATTTTTAGTAGAGACGGGGTTTTATCATGTTGGCCAGGATGGTCTCGATCTCTTGACCTCGTGATCCATCTGCCTTGGCCTCCCAAAGTGCTGGGATTACAGGCGTGAGCCACCGTGCCCGGCCATAAATCTACCTTTTCTTTTCATTGGCTACATAGTATTCCCCAGTATAGCTTTATTTAACCCAGGGTTTCTTACCCTTGGCATTACTGACATCTGGGGCTGGATAATTCTTTGTTGCAGGTGGCTGTCCTACAGGTTGTCTTCTCACAGCATCCTGGCCTTTACCTATGAGACAGCAGTCTTTCCCCACTCCCCATCTGCAACAACCAAAAGTGTCTCCAGATGTTGCCATAGGTCCCGTGGGGGGGCAAAATTGCCTCTGGTTGAGAATGAGAGGCATTCATCTTTTATTGGTGGATATGTAGTACATCTCTAGTTTTTCATTAATACAAACAACCCTACAAAGAATTAGACGTACTTTTTTGTATCTGTAAGGATATTTCTGATAGGTTCCTGAAAATGAAATTACTGAGTGAAAGCATATGCACGTTTAAGATTTTGTTGTTTGTTACCAAAGTATTATCCAAAAGAGATAACACAAGAAAGTTAAAATTTCACAAGAGGTGATTCCCTGTCTCGCTACGCAGGGAATCTTGCCAAAACAGATGAACAGTACTTAAAAAGAATGGAAACTATATCTTATTGTTTGAATTTTCATTTCCTTAATTACTAGTGGATTGGATATCTTTTCCTATGTTTATTGGCTACTGCCTTTCCACGTTCTTGGCCTAATTTTTTATTGCTTCTATTTTTATTATGGATTCAAAGAACTCTTTATACTCCAAATATTAACTTACTTAGTCTCTTATAGATATTGCAAATATATTCTCTCCATCTCTCATTTGCCTTTATTTTTAGTCTTTTGTTTTACTAAAGTTTTTTATATAGTCAAATCTATGCATCTTTTTTTTTTTTTTAACACTTTCTGGGTTTTGTGTCTTGTTTTCTATCTCAAAATTATTATTTTTTTTTTAAAAAGAGGCTGGGTGCAGTAGGTGTAATCTCAGTGCTTTGGGAGGCCAAGACAGGCAGGAGGATTACTTGAAGCCAGGAGTCCAAGACCAGCCTGGGCAACATAGTGAGATCCACATCTCTACAAAAACATTTTAAAAATTGGCCGGGCGTGGTGGTTTGGGCCTGTAGTCCCAGCTACTCAGGAGGCTGAGGCAGGAGGATTGCTTGAGCCTAGGAGTTAGAGGCTGCAGTGAGCTGTGATTGGGTCATTGCACTCCAGCCTTGGTGACAAAGTGAGAATCTAACTCATAAATAAATAAATGTCTCCTACATTAAAAATAAATATTTGCTTCCTTTAAAAATATACATATAGGGCTGGGCGTGGTGGCTCATGCCTGTAATACCAGCACTTTGGGAGGCCGAGGCGGGTGGATCACAAGGTCAGAAGTTCGAGAACAGGCTGACCAACATGGTGAAACCCCGACTTTACTAAAATACAAAAAATTAGCTGGGCATGGTGACACATGCCTGGAATCCCAGCTACTCAGGAGGCTGAGAGAAGAGAATCACTTGAACCCAGGAGGCAGAGGTTGTAGTGAGCCAAGATCGTGTCACTGGACTCCAGCCTGGGTGACAAAGCGAGGCTCTGTCTCAAAAAAAAAAAAAAATATATATATATACACACACACACACACACACACACACACACACACACATAGTTTTTAGCCCTTTAATCATATCTGGGATTTATTTCTTCTTCTTACTTTTTTTTTGAGATGGAGTTTCGCTCTTGTCTCCCAGGCTGGAGTGGAATGGTGCGATCTTGGCTCACTGCAACCTCCGCCTCCCAGGTTCAAGCAATTCTCCCACTTCAGACTCCCAAGCAGCTGGGGTTACAGGCCCCACCACCATGTCCAGCTAATTTTTTTGTATTTTAGTGGAGACGGGGTTTCACCATGTTGGCCAGGCTGGTCTCGAACTCCTGACCTCAGGTGATCTACCCACTTCAGCCTCCCAAACTGCTTAGATTACAGGCATGAGCTACCGTGCCCGCCCTGGGATTTATTTTTGTAGACAGCATGAATGAGGGCATACAGTAGGGTTCTGATTGTGTCCAATTAGTCAATCGATTGTATGAACGTATCTATTGGACAGCCCATTCTTTCCCCATTGGTTAAAGTGCCACCTTGAACACAAACTTCTGCCAGCTCACTTCCAACCCATTGTCCACACAGCAATCATCATCACCTTTAAAACACCTTAAAGTCTTAATGTAAAACCCATCAATAGTCTCATACTCTTGAGTCAGTTCAGCATCCTCTAATGAGGCCCAGTGGAGCTACAGGTTCGAATCCCAGCTCCCTCTGCGTCTCTAGACACACTGGGTTCCCAGAGTTCCTCACACACTGCCCCTCACGTAGGTCCCCAGTATTCTCTTAGGGTACCTTTGCAATCTGCGCTGTGTCTATGTTTGTTGGTTAACTTGTTAACTGCTGACCTCCCCACCTAGAATGCAAGCTCGACGAGTACAGGGACCCTGTTGGTTTCACTTGTATCCTTTATGTGCCCTGCACATAGTAGGTGCTCAGTTCAACACTGGGTGGATGAATGGCTCCTGGGCTTATCCTGCCATCCTCTGTGACAGCTCCATGACACTCTCTTGCATTGAAAAAGCCCATCTTCCTCCCTTACTGGGCGGTAGGCCTTTAGGAGAGGACTGTGCTGCGTTTTTGCCAAATATCACTTAGGGACCTAGCACAAGGTCCCTTGTGACTAGGAGGATGAGTGACTTTTGGAGATGGCCCTCAGGACATCTTTACACTTGGCAGAATGTACTCATCAAATGCCCCCAGGGGGCACCATTCAGGCTCTCCAGGAGGACTACCAGGGCGTGAGTGTGATGTAGAGATTCAGGTTCCAGATTCTTGGCTCGTGATGGGGCCGGAACTTTCTCTGCTTGTTATTCTAGCCAGGTCATGTTCTCTTCATCCCTAACCAATTTCTCACAACAGTTGCAGCCCAGACAGATGGTCTGTACCACAATCACATCACCAAGTCACCACTGTATTCAACTGGCAAAGGTCATCAGGATCACATTTAGAAAGACTGGGCTAGAAAGCTCAACTTGTCAAAAATGTCATTGCATCCAAAAGGGCAGGAAGCACCGCTGGCATTTACTGTGTAGCAAACCTGGTGGCTTGTGCTTGTGTTGAGCTGAACTGAAATCTCAAATTCTGGTTTGCAGCAAGCAATGGTTTTTCTCTAGCTTGTTTCTCTTTCAGTGTCTGACACAATTTTCTGGTTTCTTTTGTGGCTAAATTTCAAGATAGCACAAACAGCGTTTTCTGCCTCTCACTCTCGTCATCACGACAGGAAGACACACATCTTTAGACAGCCGTGGGAGCAAAAGGACAGGGCTGTGGATGGTCGTCTCCACAAGAAAATCCCTGGAGGAGTGGGTCATCAGAGAGGACTAAGGGCAGCTGACACAATGTGGGGATGGGGCATGTGAGGACTGAACCCCAAAGCGAGAGTATCTGCTCTGGCTGTGAGCAAGAATCTTAGGGTGACCAGAAGAGCAAAAGGAAATACTAACCCTGACTGGACGCGCACGGCGCACCAAGCTCTGTGTGCCTCACATCTGTGTGCCCATCTTATCCTCACAAACTTACAAGGTAGGCACTATTACTGTCCTCACTGTACAGAAAGGAAGGTGAGACCCAGAGACATCGAGTGATGTGAACTGATCACACAACTAGTGCATCTGGAGCCGCAGTTGGGACCCAGGCAGCCCGGCTCAGCAGGCACCCTCTTCAGGGCTGCTGCCTCTTGTTGCCATAGCAATAATGCCCCTCATCCTAGAGGCTGTGGCTCCAAAGCGTGCCCCGGCCTCATCACTGGTGATTGACGTGTGGTCAGCAAAAGTGAACAGCATAGAGAGAAATGGGCAGGGAAGATGTCTGGGGGGTCAGGGCCATGGAAACCCCCCGGGGGGGTGCGGGGGAAGGAAGCACTAGCTGAGGCAGGCAGAAGGTGTGGAAGGCCAGGGGGTGATTTGGGAAGCCCGTGGTGAGGCGGCAAGAGGGGGTGGCCAGCATCTACTGAACACCTGCTAGGTACCAGGCAGCGCAGTCCTGGTGCGTTTAATCCTCACAACTGTAGCCAGGTGGGACTGTGCCCAATTCACAGATCTAAAGAAAGTGAGGACCAAGGCAGGTCACCTGCCCAAGGAAGATCACCTAGTGGTGGAACCAAGAAGCACATCAAGGTCCACCTGATTCCAAGGCTCAGAAGAGGGAGCATATCCCAGAGGGAGGCCTCAAGAATCGAGCTTGGGCTGAAACAACGCAGTGGCTTGAGCTCGTACCCAACCCACCCAGGGTAGGGGGTGTCTCCTCCAACGTCAGCAATGTTGGCCAGGCTGGTCTCAAACTTCTGGCCTCGAGTGATCTGTCCACCTCGGCCTCCCAAAGTGCTGGGATCACAGGTGTGAGCCACCGCACCCGGCCTGATATTTTTCACTAAGTTCATCACGACAGTCCTAGGAGGTAAGTACCACTATCATCTTATTATGTGGCAACTGAGAACAGGTCAGGTAACTTGCTCAAAGTCACACAGCCAGGTTAAGAAGCCAGGCCTGGGGCCCTGGCTGAAGCTCGCAGTCCCTGTTCCCAACCGCTATGCCGCTTCACTGCAGGCTGCGCTTGCTGTATACAGAGCCCCCGGGCCCAGCTTCTGGCCTCTTTTCAGTTGAGGGCCTAAATTCTGTCTGGTCCCACCTGGGAGTGAGCAGTGAGAACTGAGTGATAGAAGGAAAGTCCATAATTTAACTCTGCCTGATTCCCTCACCCTGGCCAACAGGGCTCTGGGACTCCGACTTACAAGCGCCAGCCCATTCGAAATGGTGCTCATGCCACCTCTTACTTAAAAAAAAAAGTGTTAATTATAGAACCAATACTTGCTCATTATAGAAATTAACTCAGACAAGTGTCTATTTAAGAAGACAAAACTTACCCATAATGCTGCTTCTCAGAGATAACCACCTCCCCTGGCATTTTGGGGTATTTCTTTCCATGTATGTATATTTTAAGCACATATGTACTATTTCCTCCTTTCTTTTCTTTTTTTTTTTTTTTATCGAAATGAAGTCTTGCTCTGTTGCCCAGGCTGTAGTGCAATAGCACAATCTTGGCTCGCTGCAACCTCCGCCTCCTGGGTTCAAGTGATTCTCCTGTCTCAGCCTCCCAAGTACCTGGGATATAGGCATGCGCCACCATACCGTCTAATTTTTTTGTATTTTTGTAGAGACAAGGTTTCACCATATTGGCCAGACTGGTCTCAAACTCCTGATCTCAAGTGATCTACCCGCTTTGGCCTCCCAAAGTGCTGGGATCATAGGCCTGAGCCACCACCCCCAGCCTTATTCCCTCTTTTCAAAAATGGGATCGTACTGTACATATAGTTTTATTCTCTGCCTTTTAAAAAGGTAAATATTTTCTCATTTGTAGACGCCACTCATCTAATCATTCTGCCTCAGAGCCCTTATCACCGCCCAGCAAGTTGTGTATTTTACCTGTCTGCTTACTGTCCGTGACCCCTGAATGGAAGTCCCACGATAATCTGTTGTGTTCACTGTTGTTCTCCCAGTGCCAGACACCTTGAATTACCGGTATATTGGTTCTCTATTGGGACAAGTCCTAACGTGTATGATAAATTATATTGTTTGCTGAGAACGATGGCAAGGAGAACCTAGCTGGCCCCGCCCCAAGTGGAAAACTGCTTGGGGCATTCTAAAGCAGCAAAACAGTATATGTGTATCACACACCGGTTAAAACAGTTCCTTAAGCAGGGACACGTGACCCTGCCCCCGTGGCTCCCTCGTGGAGAATACTTTCTAGTTTGTCCTTCATCAGTGGTAAGCAGGCACCAGCCGCCTACCTAGTTTATCTTGGGTCTATGAGAAAACACAGAACACCTGTTTGTTAATAACAATCACCTGTTCAGAGAGAATAAATACGTGTGTCAGCATGTGCTCGAGGCCCTCAGCCGGAATGCTGTCAGTCTATGGGGCTCTCAGCTCTGAAGGCTGCTGGGCTGCGGATAGTCCCACTTTGCTGTTCTTTCTGGGTGTTTGCTTCTTAATGCCTTCAGCCCCAGCTGGGTGGGGGTCTCTAGGCTGAGCTGGTCTTGGTAGTTCTCCATAGATATTAGTTGAGTAAATGAATGAATGAACAAGTGCAATTTTGTATCCTTTTTCTGAGGGCCTTCTGTGGCTCAGGCATTGTGCTGGGCCACGTTCTTGCCCCCTCTTCAGGTACTGCCTAGACAAGAGGTAAGTAAAGAAACACAAAACTGGCCGGGTGCGGTGGCTCACGCCTGTAATCCCAGCACTTTGGGAGGCCGAGGCAGGTGGATCAGAAGGTCAGGAGTTCGAGACCAGCCTGGCCAACGTGGCAAAACCTCATCTCTACTAAAAATACAAAAATTAGCCAGGCATGGTGGCGGGCGCCTGTAATCCCAGCTACTCAGGAGGCTGAGGCAGGAGAATCGCTTGAACCCGGGAGGCGGAGGTTGCAGTGCGTGCGCCGAGAACTGCACTCCAGCCTGGGCAAGAGTGAGTCTCACTCAGTCTCAAAAAAAACAAAACAAAACAAAACACAAAACCACCACCCTGGTGTGAAGTGTCTCTCTAATACGTGGGATGAGAGCAGCACGTTCACACTCTCCTGTTCATCCTGAAACAAGTGGGGGCTTTACACTCAGAAGCACACAGCCATCAGGAAAGCTGTATAACACACACACATTCAGATATAGATCAGGCCAGAGTGATGGTTCAGTTGGAGACAGCAGCCAGTTCTAGTCTCATATGCTCTTGCAGAACCTTGTCACTCCCTATCAAGTACAGTCTGTTTCCTCTCCCGCTGAAGCTGGGCAGGGCTTGGTGGCCGCCTATAATGTGATGGAAGTGACACGGCGTGACCTGCAAGGTGAAGTCGCAGCCTACAACAGCAGTTCTTCCTGGTCCACACTCTCAGGCTGCTCATCCTAGGAACCCTGGTACCATGTTACGAGAGGCTTAGACCACTGGAGAGCCCGTGTGTAGCTGTCACGGCCCGTCAGGCTCCCATCCAGCATCAACTGCAATGTGAGACCGTAAGCCTTCAGATGACTGTGGCCCCAGCTTTCCAGTCTTTCCAGCAGAGGCCTCAGGCTTTGAGGAGTAGAGACAAGCCTTCACTGTGCCCTGCCTGAATTCCTGACCTGCAGAATTGGTGAGAATAAGTGGTTGTTTTACACCACTAAATTTCTGAGTGATCTGTTACGGAACAAGCACTTAAACAGAAAAACCTATCTGGCCTCTATTGAAAGTAACATATGCATTGTTCTGGGTTTCATGTTTTGATTCTTTGCACAGGGAAGTTGAAATCTATCCAGAGGACAGTGACAAGCACAGGTGTGAGAGAGACACCATCTGTGACCTGCACCTGGGGGTCTGGCTTCAAAATGTGTCCTCAGCAGATACTCTTGGGATGGCTCAGCTAAAAGGCAGCTGTCACCTCTGAGAAACTTGTTACTGAATATTATGCAATGAAACCACCCTGGTGGCCGAACCTTGAGAATGGCTTGATAAACGCCCACCTTCATACTGTATCACTGGAGTTCTGTTCGTTCTGAATCCTCTGCAGACTAGAGGCTCTAACAGAGCTAAGTGCTGGGCCTGGAGGCTCCACGCTCTGCTTCAGGTCAGTGAAGAGTGCCAGTGACAGAGGCACTTGTGAGAGCTCTTGGTTTTGGCTTCCCAGTAGCCACAGAAACCGGAAGGAGCAGTAGGAAGACCTAGAACTTCTGCCTCCACCCTCCTCTCGGCCCCTACCCCCGAGCAGCTTGTAAGAATCATTTACTCATGTTTCCTGTAACACTCCATTTGAAAAGAGAGTTCTACCAGCAAATACATCTACATACTGATTTTTCTTAAAATGAAATGTGGCCACTCTTCAGTGTCACAGCAGAGGTGGGTCCTTTTGAGTTTGGTGTGCTCATACCACCCAACGTGCACTTTATGACAATGCAATTATCTGATCACTCTTCTCTACCCAAGCTACTATGTCCTGCTGGCCTCAGAAGGATGAGAGGCATGTGGACAGTGCTATCACTGCAGTTACGCCAGCAGAAGCCAGCAGCCAACCCCCAGCCACAGAAGCAAGCCTGATTTACAGTAAGCAGTGCCAATCCCCAGCTGACCTGTCACGTGAGTAATGCACTCTCATTGTTGTACACACTGAGGCTTTGTGCCTACCATTATGATGGCTGGACTTATGATAGCTCAACTTATGATTTTTCAATCTTACAGTAGTGTGGAGTGATATACATTCAGTAGAATATCAGCAAATGACTTGGTTATTCAACACTTTATTACCAAATAGGTTTTGTATTAAATGATTTTGCCCAACTGTAGGCTAATGTAAATGTTTTGGGCATGTTTAAGGTGGGCTAGGCTAAGCTATAATGTTTGGTAGATTGAGGGTGTTAAACGCATTTTTCACCTAACAGTACTTTTAACTTACAATGGATTTCTCAGGAGTAACCCCACCATAAGTATCTGTATTTGTTATCCAGCAAAAGCTAGCTGATAGGTTTGTTTTCAGAATTTTCCTGGTTTCCCTGTCAGGCAACCCCAGCTTTTAAAAAGGAAAGGAGAATGAGATTATTTATTCCAGGATTATTTATTGAGGGCTAAGCACACGTGTAGCTCTGTGCTTGGCATTAGGGATACGAGACTGGTTGCCATTTTGCCAAAGAGAACTCTAAGGAACTTTGACACAGAAGAAATAGTTCTGCTGCTGAGTACTTTGGCCACTATCCTGGGGAAATAAGTATTTGGAGAAGCTGTGGGGCCAGTCCCAGCAGGAGGCCTGGCACCCAGCCCTGGGTACATGCCAGAAGTGAGTGCCTGTTGAACTTCACAGTGTGGGTGCAGGCTGCCTTGATTAAAACCCCAGGCAGCACAATGCCAAGTAAGTGCCAGCCTGAGGAAGAAGAAATTAGTCTGGGATAAAAAATGACAAAGCAAGAATACAAAAGCCATTAAGGGATTTGTAAGCACGCATCACGGATGAAGAATCACTGTTGTTAAGAAGGTGTGATCATTGCATGGTGCCCCGTGGGGCCTGGGGAAGGAAGTCTGAGTGTTAGCCAAAGGCTGGCCTTCCAGCAGAGGAAGGAAGGCCGAACAGGCACGATAAAGCACAGCTAGCAACCCCCACAGGTCGGATGCTCACTCAACATAGCCAGTAGGGGCCAGTTAACCCCGCTGGGCCTCAGTTTCCTCATCTTTGGCATGGGGGATAATAATCAAATGTACCACAAAGAGTTAATACGAGGATTAAATGAACCAACTCAGGCAAAATATTTACAACAGTCTGGTACGGCTCCAGTAAATGCTCAATAAATGTTGGCTTTCTTTTTTTTTTTTTCAGAGTTTTGCTCTAGTTGCCCAGGCCGGAGTGCTGTGGCACGATCTCAGGTCACTGTAACCTCTGCCTTCCAGGTTCAAGCGATTTCCCTGCCTCAGCCTCCCGAGTAGCTGGGATTACAGGTCCCCACCACCATGCCTGGCTAATTTTTATATTTTTAGTAGAGATGGGGTTTCACCACGTTGGCCAGGCTGGTCTCGAACTCCTGATCTCATGATCCATCTACCTCAGCCTCCCAAAGTGCTGGGATTACAGGCATGAGCCACCGCGCCTGGCCAAATGTTAGGTATTAAAACTCCTTTTAGAAGTCTGTTGGGAGGAACGAATGGGATAATGTTGAAGGTCTTGGCACAAAGTAGCACAAAAATGATGGTTCCTCTAAGTGCAGCGTGTGGTCACCAGGAGATGAGCACAACATGAGGACAGCTTAGGCATGGACCCTGTCCTAAAGGGTAAGGAGCTCAAGATCCAGACACAAGTAACGGTGACAAAACAGGATAAATGCCACCAGAGAGCTACAATTTGTGAGGAATGATGCTGGGAGAAAGGAGAGGTCAGGCGCGTCCCCATGAAGAGTACACGTGGCCTTGGTGTGGCCTCCACCAGAGGATTTCAACACGCAGAGAAGGGGACGCGGAGGCTTCTGGCAGTGGGAGCACACCCACAGAAGGCATGAGGCGGGAAAGCACAGGGCATATTTGGGAACAAGAGGGTTGTTGTCCATGTTAGGCAAACAGCACAGACATGTGAAGAGGTGTGATGGGAAGAAAAGCTAGCAGGATGCAGGGGGCATCAGATTCCCAGCTGGGGAAGTCGACGTGCCAGGTGGGCAACGGGGAGCCAGTGAAGGTTTATTCAGCAGAGCAGAGATACAGCAGAACTGCTCTTAAGGAAAATGAATCTAATAGCAGGCAGACTGGAGATGGGAGAGAAGAGACACAGAAGTCAGTTTGCAGGAGGCTGTGTCAGTTCTAGCAAGGCAATGGGGACTGAAATCAGAACACTGGCCAGAGGAAAGGGGAGAGGAGCTGGGTGGGAGGGGAGGGCAGCAGGTGGCAGAAAGGCCCCAGGGAGCCTCCAGGGAGGTGGGGAGCAGGGTCGCCTCCTATAGGAGGGTGCAGACAGCTGATGAGATCAACCAAAAACCTCCCCCCCCGCCCCCGATGGCCTGGCCGCCCACATTCCTCAGATTGTTGAAATATGCTGACACTGAGCCAGGGATTCCGCCTGTGCAAACTCTTCCACAAACTAAACTGCTGAGCCAAGCCAGCAGGCTGCAGGCCTCACCACTTCTGCGGGCCATTAGCCGGCCCCTCTCCTGCCCCCAGACCCAGCTCTGAGGAAGAACTGCCCGGAGACGGCCTCTCCCACCCGCTCTCTGGCCGCTGCGTTTTCTAGGGAGCAAAAAGCCAGCTGCGGTGGACCGCCCTGACTCAGGCAGACGGCGGGGCTGTGGGGTGGACACCTTGCCCCTTTCTTCCTCTTCCAGCCTTCTCGACCGTGTCCCCAGTTCAAAGGCATGACCCTGGTGACCGGCAGCCCAGGTCCGGCTGAAGTCATCTCAGAAGGCAGGCGTGGAGTCAGCCCTCCCCTGCTGCCCATATTCGCCTTTGCTGTCACTTTGGAGTCATCTGAGTGCCAAGTGAAAACAAAGACCTCCCTCCAGAAAGTTCCCCACTTCGCTGGGCTGGCCGGAACCTGGCCACTCCCGACATCTCCCCTGCAGCATCATTTTCAGGCCTCCTGGCCACTGCAAAAGCCCCTGGTGGAAAGACAAAGAAGGCTTCTCAGTCCCCGTGAAGCAGGTCTGGCTCTGCCCGGATCTGGACGCCTCTGGAGGACACAGGGAGGCCACAAAGAGACATGGACGGAGGGTTCGTCCCCGGCAATGCCTCCTCTCATGGGCCTGATAATGGAGAACTAGACTGCTCAGATAAATGCAAATAAGCTGTTCTTCTAAGGTGACAACGGGGACCGAGCCCTTGGAAGGACCTCAATAATGTGAGGCAAACCAATCTGAAGCTAGCTCCTGGACTCAAGTACTTCTTCCTAAATCCTGTTCCTGAATTCAGTTGCGTAACTTCATGTTTTTCTAACATGTAGGCAAAAAGGAGAAACGGATAAAGCCAAAAGAACACCACCTATAGAGGAAAGAGAGGCCAGGATTCAGAATAACCCACACTAGGCTATTTATACGTGAATATTTCAAAAGAAAGGACCCAAAGTGGGCTGAGTCATTAACAAGCTTACACAGAAACCCCAGGCTATCAAAAACCCTCCATAAAATATTAGCATATCATATCCAACATATATAAGAAGTAGAAATGCTTGGGAGGCCGAGGCAGGCGGATCACGAGGTCAAGAGATCGAGACCATCCTGGCCAACATGGTGAAACCCCGTCTCTACTAAAAGTACAAAAAACTAGCCGGGCGTGGTGGTGCGCGCCTGTAGTCCCAGCTACTTGGGAGGCTGAGGCAGGAGAATTGCTTAAAACCAGAAAAGGGAAGTTGCAGTGAGCCAAGATCATGCCACTGCACTCCAGCCTGGTGACAGAGTGAGACTCTATCTCAAAAAAAAAAAAAAAAAAAAAAAAAGTAGAAATGCAGCACAGCTAAGGTTTATCACAGGAATGCATGACTGGTTCAATATTTCCAAAGGTTTCAAATGTATATCCCTTATGAACAGACAAAACAAGAAAAGGCATATAGTCGTATCAATTGAGGCAGAAAAAGCCTTTGACAAAATTCAATATCCAGTCATGACAAAAAAAAAAAAAACTTTCAGCAAGCAAGGATAGGAGGGAACCCCTTAACTGAGAAGGGGCATCTCCAAAACAACCCACAGCTAACATCGTGCTTGGTGAGATACAGCACGCTTTCTCCCTAACATAGCGAACAAGGGAAAGATGTCCTTTCTCACATTCTTATATGCTGGAAGTTGCAATAAGGTAAGAAAAAGAAATAAAGGCATATGGATTGAAAAGGAAGAAACAAAAACTACTTCACTGGTAGACAACATGATCTATGTAGAAAATCTCATAGAGTCTACTAAAAACCTCCTTAGAACTAATAAATAACTAGTAATGTCATGGGATACAAAATCAATTCACAAAAATCAACTGCATTTCAATATCTTAGCAATGAACAACTGAAGTTAAAAACAAAGGAGAGGACTATTTACAATAGCAGCAAAAAGGGAAATACTTGTTAGGTATAAATGTAACCCTGCAGTACGATGAAAAGGATAGAACACTGGGGAAAGAAATCAAAGAAGACCTAAATAATTGGAGGGGCTCATCATGTTCATGGATTGAACATGCTGTTGTTAATGAGCCAGTTCTCCCCATATGGAGAGGCAGGTTCAACACAGTTTCAATCAAATTTAGCGATAGGCTTTATTACTATTATTTTTGTAATATTGAAAAACTGATTCTACAATTCATATGAAAAGGGAAAGAAATTAGAATAACCAAAACAATTTTGCAAAAGAACACCATCCAATTTCAAGATTTACCATTAAGTTCCAGTAATCAAGACAGTGTGGAACTGGTGAGAGCACAGATACATAGATCAATGCAGCAAAACAGAGTCCAGAAATAGACCCACATGAATATAATCAGCTGGTCTTTTAAGAGAAGTATAAAGTAATTCAGTGGAGGAAGAATATCCTTGTCAACAAGTAGTGCTAGAACAACTCAGTATTCATATATAAAACAATGACCCTTGGCCCATACTTAGCTCCTTCTGCAAAAATTAATTCAAAAGGGATCACAGACCTAAAATATAAAACTATAAAACTTCTGGAAGAAAACATAGAAGAAAATCTTTGTGACTTGGATTAGGAAAAGAGTTTCTAGATAAGATACTGAAAGCACAATCCATAAGGAAAAAAACTGATGAAGTTTACTTTTGCTCTGATCTTTTGAGAGTCTAAGGGAAAGAAAAGGCAAGCCATGAAGCAGTGGCAACATTTAGTAAATCACATTTCTGACAAAGAACTTTCATTTAGAATACACAAAGAATACTCAAAACCTAAAAATCAAAAATCAAAAAGCCTATTGTTAAAAATGGGCAAAAAATGTGAACAGATACTTCACCAAAGAGAATATATGGATGGCAAATAAGCACATGAAAAGATGTTCAACATTATAGTCTTCAGGGAAATGGAAATTAAAACCACAATAATGACAGGTGCCTGTAATCCCAGCACTTTGGGAGGCTGAGGCAGGTGGATCTCTTGAGTCCAGGAGTTCGAGACCAGCTTGAGCAACATAAGGAAACCCGGTCTCTAAAAAAATACAAAGATTAGCTAGGTGTGGTGGTGCACGCCTGTAGTCCCAGCTACGCAGGAGGCTGAGGTGGGAGGATCGCTTGAATCCAGAAGGCAGAGGTTGCAGTGAGCTGAGATCATGCCACTGCACTCCAGCCTGGGCAACAGAGTGAGACCCTGTCCAGAACTAAACAAAACACAAACAAACCACAGTAGGCTATCACTACGCACCTATTTGAATAGCTAAAATTAAACAAAACCCAAACCAGAAAATACTGATAAAATCAAATGCTGGCAACTGTGGCAAACAACTAGAACTCTCATACATTGCTGTAGGAATGCAAAATGGTACAGCCACTGTAAAAAACAATTTTGCAGTCTCTTATACATTTGAATATATACTTAACATATGACCCAACAATTATTGATAGGTATTTACTTAAGAGAAATGGAAACTTACATTTATACACACAAGAAAAACATGTAAGTCAACGTTTACAGCAACTTTATTCATGATTGCCAAAATCTGGAAACAGATGTCCTTCGACTGATAAATGAATAAAACAGACACATATCCATATAATGGAACACTACTCAGTAATAGAAAGAATATTTTTATTATCCACGTGATAACGTGGATTAATTTGAACCCCTTTTCCTAAGTGAAAGATGCCATTCCCGAAGCTACGTATTATGTGATTCTATTTATACGACATTCTGGAAACAGCAAAACTATAGGGATGGAAAACAGGTCAGTGGTTGCCAGGAGTTACAAGGTGGGGAAAGGGTTGACTACAGAGGAGCAGCATGAGGGAACTTTAGGCTGATGGAGCTGTTCTGTACACACTGTGGTGATGTATCTATGACTATGCATTTGTCAGAACCCACAGAATGGTTCTAAGTGTTCTGAAATTGACTGCGGTGATGACGGTACACATTCTGTGAAGAGACTAAAGGCTACTGAATTGTCACTTTGAATAGATGATTTCTATAGTATGTGAATTCTATCTCAATAAAGCTCTTATTTTAAAAACGTAAAAGAAAAAGACATCTGCTGAGAGATGGCACAATGATGCTGCCGTGGATTGAGTTAGATTGTGGAGGACAGATGAAATTCAGAGGTCCCAGCCCTTAGTTCACTTTGTAAAAACTTCATTTCCATAGAACTTTTTCAGAACTCTGACTTTCTCTGCCCCGGAATTTCTTGATACCAAAAGAAGAACCTTCCAGCAATGCCACAGCCCCCAACACTCACAGCTCCTCCCCACGAGAGCCCAGGCTTTTCTGAGCTTGCCCAGCAATTCATCTTCTTACCAAGTACATATATGCATATATATCATGATTAGAACAACGCTGATCTCAAAACATTTCCCCTACTTCACAGGAGAAAACTGAGACCAAGAGAGGGGATGTGATTTACCCAGATTACCCATCTAGTGGGCAGCAGAGCCAAGAGCCGACCCAACGCTCTTTTTTCATCACCTTGATGTGTATGCTCAGTCAAAAACACGAGCCTGGCTCATATGATATGCTCTACAGACGACGGTAAATGCAAAATGAAATGCCTGAAATACCTTGACCTAAGACCAGGTGGGCTCCCTCCTCATGTGGACACAGACCTGGGCCAATCTAATATTCTTGTCAAAGGGACTAGCATAGATTTGTAGAGGCAAGTTGGAGATGTTCAAAGGGAAAAAGGAAATGAAGACCTTGTGGAAAATATTATAAATATGGAACAGCGAGAATAGACCCAGCTGACTTCTGGGGAAAAGATGATTATAAGGTCTCACTAGACTACTGAAGGGAGGTGATAAAATAGTAAGTAACACTCACTCAGAGCTCCAATACTGCACAGTAACCCTGCGTAGGTAATATTATCACCCCCTTCTCACGGATGAGGGAACTGAGGCACAGAGAGGGCAGGTGACTTACCCAAGATCTCACTGAGGCAGCAGGAATCCAGCAGTTCCACTGCCTCAGTTTCCCTCCCTTATCAGGAGAAGAGCAGCATCAAAGAAAGTACTGAATCCCAACAGGAGGGCCTACTGGGAAGGTAGCATGACCACGGAAGATGGCCTGCAGGTGTCACAAAGGTGCTGATGGTCTCAGGTCCCTGCTGGCTTGCTTGACACAAGGCAAGGGAAGTTAGGAAGGTGGCCTGTGACCTGCATGGCAGTGAGAAAGTCACTACCTGACATTCTCACCCTTTAGACAGTGTATCCACAAGGGGATGTGTTAAAATGCAGGTCCCTGGGCCCCTCAACCAGAGATTTTAATCCAGTAGGTCTGAGCTGGGACCCAGGACTACGAATTTTGAACAGGTTTATTTCCACCCCCAGCTAAAGTACTCTGGCTGGTCCCTGGGCTAGACTGTGGACAACCTTGGTCTCTACAGAAGGGAGGCAAGATACTACAGATTAAGAGCTTGGCTTTGGAGTCAAAGGATTCCAGGGTCAAATTCCCATTGCCTCTTAGCTGTGTGACCTAGAAAGGCTATGTAACCTCCCAGGGCTTGTTTTCCCCCTGGAAAGTGGGGGTGACAAATAGTATTTCATTTAGAGAGTTAGCTCTCCTAATACCTGAAAAACAATAAGCCAGCTCCTGGCATGTGTCACATGCTGTGCCCACAACAGTTAAAAGCAAAAGTAAAACCCTCACTGGGTCCATGCAGCACTTCTGTCGTAAGCAACCTGCACGCTCCATATCATAACATTCTTGGGTTATCATTTCCTCTTCCTTAACTGAATTTTCTGGAAGGAACTCTTCCTGTGTCTGAATCAGAAACTCAATAGGAGCCATACTTCCTCAGCTTCCCTTTTCCTCCCACGAGGCTTCGGTGGTGAAGTTTCTTCCCCTCTCTCCTTGCCCCAGGGATGGAGATTGACATTGCCTTAAAGTGGACATCTGTTCAGGGGCAGATGGTCTGTGCAATTTGAATATTTATTATCTTGGTAATTTATACCTCACCTCTTCCTAAAGTAATGAGGCAATAAAAGGAGACTACTAAGAAATGTCAAAGATGAGGTGAAGAGCAGAGACTTGCAGCAAACAGGAGCTGTGAATGCAGTGCTGAAATATCGCTGTGAAGAGAGGCAAAGACGTGCAAACTTTCAAAGTCAATGGGAAGTGAAGAATGAAAACTGCACCAAGAAGATTGAGGTCGGTCCTTTGGGTCTGGGGCAGTGGAATTCCCTGGAAATAGACTCTGAGAAAGAGATTTGCATGCAAAAAGTTAATTGGGGAGTGCTCTCCAGGAGATAACAGTGGGAGAGTTAGTGAGGCAGGACCAGGTGGAGGGAGGATTTCAGCAGCCAAAACGATGACCCTGGCTGATCCTCCCAGGAGCTCTGAAGGTAGGACTGCTCTTCAGTTTTCTCTTTTGAAGCGAGGAGAGCAGCCTTTCATGACTCTCCACGGACCACGGGATACAGGCTGCCCCCAGGGAGAGGGCAGGCATCATCTTGGGTGAGGTGAGTCCCTTTGGTGGACATCAGTTTGTGGAGAGGGGCTCAGAAGGCCACATTCTTGACGGGGGGTGGGGGAGGGATGAACGCCTCGGCAGTAAAGGGGATATTGGGCACACACCAGGACGTCCACTGCAAGGTTTTAAGTGGGTTCTTTCCCCAAAAAAGTAGTTAACAAAAAGAACAGAAAAATCTTGGCCCAAACTTGAATAGCCACATGGGAAAAAGCTGCCCACTGACTAAGAACCCCCATGCTCGGGTCCCTAATTGGGGAGGGAGAAAGGTATTGTGTCAAATCAGTGACATTTAAGAGTTATTAGATACAGCAGCTAGTGTTGCGCTAATGAAACAATTGAAAACTATGAGAAATGCTGTGAATGAAAAGAACTGGGTTCTCTTTGAGGAGTTTAATTGGAGACGAAGATTAGTTACCTCCGAGTACAAATGAAATGGACCAAAGGTACATTAGTGGTATCTTCTAGTCACGCTACTCTTGTAATAGTTAATAAATGAATCTATCAATGAATCAGCTAATTCATTTGTTCCGTTATGTCACTGTCTACGAAGGCCATATTCATGTTACAAATACAGGTTAGTCTGAAATCAAACTAAGTTATGTATCCTATAAGTGAATATCCATCTCTCAGAATTTATCTTAAGGAGAATAATGGAAGTCAAAAGAAAACTCGGCTGCATACCGTAAGACAGGGATTGGCAATTTCTTTTTGGTAAATGACCAAATAGTACATATTTTAGGCTTTGTGGGCCACACAATCTTTATTGCAACTCCACTTTGCTGTGCTAGTGTGAAAGTGACCATATGTAATACATGAATGAATGGATTTGGCTGTGTTCCAATACAATTTTATTTACAAAAACAGGTGGCAGGCCAGATTTTGTCTGTGGGCTGTAGTTTGCCAACCCCTGAAAATGTTCAATGTAATATCTTTATAGTAGTTAAAAGCTCAAAAGCAACCTACATGTTTAAAAGTGAGTGGTCACGTAAATTTTAAAAA